>JAWWNI010000948.1:0-196475 GCA_034642065.1 Darevskia nairensis
GGGAATCGGCCCATTTCAGGGAATCTACCCCTTCCCAAAGCTTTTTTTGCAGGGAATCTGCCCCTTCCCAAAACTGGTTTGTAGGGAATCTACCCCTTCCCAAAGCACTTTGGACATTCCTAGAGCTTGTTTGTGGGGAATCTGCCCATTTCAGGGAATCTGCCCCTTCCCAAAGCTTTTTTGCAGGGAATCTGCCCCTTCCCAAAGCACTTTGGACATTCCTAGAGCTTGTTTACAGGGAATCTGCCTATTGCAGGGAATCTGCCCTTTCCCAAAGCATTTTTGACATTCCTAGAGCTTGTTTGCAAGGGAATCGGCCCATTTCAGGGAATCTACCCCTTCCCAAAGCTTTTTTTGCAGGGAATCTGCCCCTTCCCAAAACTGGTTTGTAGGGAATCTACCCCTTCCCAAAGCACTTTGGACATTCCTAGAGCTTGTTTGTGGGGAATCTGCCCATTTCAGGGAATCTGCCCCTTCCCAAAGCTTTTTTGCAGGGAATCTGCCCCTTCCCAAAGCACTTTGGACATTCCTAGAGCTTGTTTACAGGGAATCTGCCTATTGCAGGGAATCTGCCCTTTCCCAAAGCATTTTTGACATTCCTAGAGCTTGTTTGCAAGGGAATCGGCCCATTTCAGGGAATCTACCCCTTCCCAAAGCTTTTTTTGCAGGGAATCTGCCCCTTCCCAAAACTGGTTTGTAGGGAATCTACCCCTTCCCAAAGCACTTTGGACATTCCTAGAGCTTGTTTGTGGGGAATCTGCCCATTTCAGGGAATCTGCCCCTTCCCAAAGCTTTTTTGCAGGGAATCTGCCCCTTCCCAAAGCACTTTGGACATTCCTAGAGCTTGTTTACAGGGAATCTGCCTATTGCAGGGAATCTGCCCTTTCCCAAAGCATTTTTGACATTCCTAGAGCTTGTTTGCAAGGGAATCGGCCCATTTCAGGGAATCTACCCCTTCCCAAAGCTTTTTTTGCAGGGAATCTGCCCCTTCCCAAAACTGGTTTGTAGGGAATCTACCCCTTCCCAAAGCACTTTGGACATTCCTAGAGCTTGTTTGTGGGGAATCTGCCCATTTCAGGGAATCTGCCCCTTCCCAAAGCTTTTTTGCAGGGAATCTGCCCCTTCCCAAAGCACTTTGGACATTCCTAGAGCTTGTTTACAGGGAATCTGCCTATTGCAGGGAATCTGCCCTTTCCCAAAGCATTTTTGACATTCCTAGAGCTTGTTTGCAAGGGAATCGGCCCATTTCAGGGAATCTACCCCTTCCCAAAGCTTTTTTTGCAGGGAATCTGCCCCTTCCCAAAACTGGTTTGTAGGGAATCTACCCCTTCCCAAAGCACTTTGGACATTCCTAGAGCTTGTTTGTGGGGAATCTGCCCATTTCAGGGAATCTGCCCCTTCCCAAAGCTTTTTTGCAGGGAATCTGCCCCTTCCCAAAGCACTTTGGACATTCCTAGAGCTTGTTTACAGGGAATCTGCCTATTGCAGGGAATCTGCCCTTTCCCAAAGCATTTTTGACATTCCTAGAGCTTGTTTGCAAGGGAATCGGCCCATTTCAGGGAATCTACCCCTTCCCAAAGCTTTTTTGCAGGGAATCTGCCCCTTCCCAAAACTGGTTTGTAGGGAATCTACCCCTTCCCAAAGCACTTTGGACATTCCTAGAGCTTGTTTGTGGGGAATCTGCCCATTTCAGGGAATCTGCCCCTTCCCAAAGCTTTTTTGCAGGGAATCTGCCCTTTCCCAAAGCATTTTTGACATTCCTAGAGCTTGTTTGCAAGGGAATCGGCCCATTTCAGGGAATCTACCCCTTCCCAAAGCTTTTTTTGCAGGGAATCTGCCCCTTCCCAAAACTGGTTTGTAGGGAATCTACCCCTTCCCAAAGCACTTTGGACATTCCTAGAGCTTGTTTGTGGGGAATCTGCCCATTTCAGGGAATCTGCCCCTTCCCAAAGCTTTTTTGCAGGGAATCTGCCCCTTCCCAAAGCACTTTGGACATTCCTAGAGCTTGTTTACAGGGAATCTGCCTATTGCAGGGAATCTGCCCTTTCCCAAAGCATTTTTGACATTCCTAGAGCTTGTTTGCAAGGGAATCGGCCCATTTCAGGGAATCTACCCCTTCCCAAAGCTTTTTTTGCAGGGAATCTGCCCCTTCCCAAAACTGGTTTGTAGGGAATCTACCCCTTCCCAAAGCACTTTGGACATTCCTAGAGCTTGTTTGTGGGGAATCTGCCCATTTCAGGGAATCTGCCCCTTCCCAAAGCTTTTTTGCAGGGAATCTGCCCCTTCCCAAAGCACTTTGGACATTCCTAGAGCTTGTTTACAGGGAATCTGCCTATTGCAGGGAATCTGCCCTTTCCCAAAGCATTTTTGACATTCCTAGAGCTTGTTTGCAAGGGAATCGGCCCATTTCAGGGAATCTACCCCTTCCCAAAGCTTTTTTTGCAGGGAATCTGCCCCTTCCCAAAACTGGTTTGTAGGGAATCTACCCCTTCCCAAAGCACTTTGGACATTCCTAGAGCTTGTTTGTGGGGAATCTGCCCATTTCAGGGAATCTGCCCCTTCCCAAAGCTTTTTTGCAGGGAATCTGCCCCTTCCCAAAGCACTTTGGACATTCCTAGAGCTTGTTTACAGGGAATCTGCCTATTGCAGGGAATCTGCCCTTTCCCAAAGCATTTTTGACATTCCTAGAGCTTGTTTGCAAGGGAATCGGCCCATTTCAGGGAATCTACCCCTTCCCAAAGCTTTTTTTGCAGGGAATCTGCCCCTTCCCAAAACTGGTTTGTAGGGAATCTACCCCTTCCCAAAGCACTTTGGACATTCCTAGAGCTTGTTTGTGGGGAATCTGCCCATTTCAGGGAATCTGCCCCTTCCCAAAGCTTTTTTGCAGGGAATCTGCCCCTTCCCAAAGCACTTTGGACATTCCTAGAGCTTGTTTACAGGGAATCTGCCTATTGCAGGGAATCTGCCCTTTCCCAAAGCATTTTTGACATTCCTAGAGCTTGTTTGCAAGGGAATCGGCCCATTTCAGGGAATCTGCCCCTTCCCAAAGCTTTTTTGCAGGGAATCTGCCCCTTCCCAAAGCACTTTGGACATTCCTAGAGCTTGTTTACAGGGAATCTGCCTATTGCAGGGAATCTGCCCTTTCCCAAAGCATTTTTGACATTCCTAGAGCTTGTTTGCAAGGGAATCGGCCCATTTCAGGGAATCTACCCCTTCCCAAAGCTTTTTTTGCAGGGAATCTGCCCCTTCCCAAAACTGGTTTGTAGGGAATCTACCCCTTCCCAAAGCACTTTGGACATTCCTAGAGCTTGTTTGTGGGGAATCTGCCCATTTCAGGGAATCTGCCCCTTCCCAAAGCTTTTTTGCAGGGAATCTGCCCCTTCCCAAAGCATTTTTGACATTCCTAGAGCTTGTTTGCAAGGGAATCGGCCCATTTCAGGGAATCTACCCCTTCCCAAAGCTTTTTTTGCAGGGAATCTGCCCCTTCCCAAAACTGGTTTGTAGGGAATCTACCCCTTCCCAAAGCACTTTGGACATTCCTAGAGCTTGTTTGTGGGGAATCTGCCCATTTCAGGGAATCTGCCCCTTCCCAAAGCTTTTTTGCAGGGAATCTGCCCTTTCCCAAAGCATTTTTGACATTCCTAGAGCTTGTTTGCAAGGGAATCGGCCCATTTCAGGGAATCTACCCCTTCCCAAAGCTTTTTTTGCAGGGAATCTGCCCCTTCCCAAAACTGGTTTGTAGGGAATCTACCCCTTCCCAAAGCACTTTGGACATTCCTAGAGCTTGTTTGTGGGGAATCTGCCCATTTCAGGGAATCTGCCCCTTCCCAAAGCTTTTTTGCAGGGAATCTGCCCCTTCCCAAAGCACTTTGGACATTCCTAGAGCTTGTTTACAGGGAATCTGCCTATTGCAGGGAATCTGCCCTTTCCCAAAGCATTTTTGACATTCCTAGAGCTTGTTTGCAAGGGAATCGGCCCATTTCAGGGAATCTACCCCTTCCCAAAGCTTTTTTTGCAGGGAATCTGCCCCTTCCCAAAACTGGTTTGTAGGGAATCTACCCCTTCCCAAAGCACTTTGGACATTCCTAGAGCTTGTTTGTGGGGAATCTGCCCATTTCAGGGAATCTGCCCCTTCCCAAAGCTTTTTTGCAGGGAATCTGCCCCTTCCCAAAGCACTTTGGACATTCCTAGAGCTTGTTTACAGGGAATCTGCCTATTGCAGGGAATCTGCCCTTTCCCAAAGCATTTTTGACATTCCTAGAGCTTGTTTGCAAGGGAATCGGCCCATTTCAGGGAATCTACCCCTTCCCAAAGCTTTTTTTGCAGGGAATCTGCCCCTTCCCAAAACTGGTTTGTAGGGAATCTACCCCTTCCCAAAGCACTTTGGACATTCCTAGAGCTTGTTTGTGGGGAATCTGCCCATTTCAGGGAATCTGCCCCTTCCCAAAGCTTTTTTGCAGGGAATCTGCCCCTTCCCAAAGCACTTTGGACATTCCTAGAGCTTGTTTACAGGGAATCTGCCTATTGCAGGGAATCTGCCCTTTCCCAAAGCATTTTTGACATTCCTAGAGCTTGTTTGCAAGGGAATCGGCCCATTTCAGGGAATCTACCCCTTCCCAAAGCTTTTTTTGCAGGGAATCTGCCCCTTCCCAAAACTGGTTTGTAGGGAATCTACCCCTTCCCAAAGCACTTTGGACATTCCTAGAGCTTGTTTGTGGGGAATCTGCCCATTTCAGGGAATCTGCCCCTTCCCAAAGCTTTTTTGCAGGGAATCTGCCCCTTCCCAAAGCACTTTGGACATTCCTAGAGCTTGTTTACAGGGAATCTGCCTATTGCAGGGAATCTGCCCTTTCCCAAAGCATTTTTGACATTCCTAGAGCTTGTTTGCAAGGGAATCGGCCCATTTCAGGGAATCTACCCCTTCCCAAAGCTTTTTTTGCAGGGAATCTGCCCCTTCCCAAAACTGGTTTGTAGGGAATCTACCCCTTCCCAAAGCACTTTGGACATTCCTAGAGCTTGTTTGTGGGGAATCTGCCCATTTCAGGGAATCTGCCCCTTCCCAAAGCTTTTTTGCAGGGAATCTGCCCCTTCCCAAAGCACTTTGGACATTCCTAGAGCTTGTTTACAGGGAATCTGCCTATTGCAGGGAATCTGCCCTTTCCCAAAGCATTTTTGACATTCCTAGAGCTTGTTTGCAAGGGAATCGGCCCATTTCAGGGAATCTACCCCTTCCCAAAGCTTTTTTTGCAGGGAATCTGCCCCTTCCCAAAACTGGTTTGTAGGGAATCTACCCCTTCCCAAAGCACTTTGGACATTCCTAGAGCTTGTTTGTGGGGAATCTGCCCATTTCAGGGAATCTGCCCCTTCCCAAAGCTTTTTTGCAGGGAATCTGCCCCTTCCCAAAGCACTTTGGACATTCCTAGAGCTTGTTTACAGGGAATCTGCCTATTGCAGGGAATCTGCCCTTTCCCAAAGCATTTTTGACATTCCTAGAGCTTGTTTGCAAGGGAATCGGCCCATTTCAGGGAATCTACCCCTTCCCAAAGCTTTTTTTGCAGGGAATCTGCCCCTTCCCAAAACTGGTTTGTAGGGAATCTACCCCTTCCCAAAGCACTTTGGACATTCCTAGAGCTTGTTTGTGGGGAATCTGCCCATTTCAGGGAATCTGCCCCTTCCCAAAGCTTTTTTGCAGGGAATCTGCCCCTTCCCAAAGCACTTTGGACATTCCTAGAGCTTGTTTACAGGGAATCTGCCTATTGCAGGGAATCTGCCCTTTCCCAAAGCATTTTTGACATTCCTAGAGCTTGTTTGCAAGGGAATCGGCCCATTTCAGGGAATCTACCCCTTCCCAAAGCTTTTTTTGCAGGGAATCTGCCCCTTCCCAAAACTGGTTTGTAGGGAATCTACCCCTTCCCAAAGCACTTTGGACATTCCTAGAGCTTGTTTGTGGGGAATCTGCCCATTTCAGGGAATCTGCCCCTTCCCAAAGCTTTTTTGCAGGGAATCTGCCCCTTCCCAAAGCACTTTGGACATTCCTAGAGCTTGTTTACAGGGAATCTGCCTATTGCAGGGAATCTGCCCTTTCCCAAAGCATTTTTGACATTCCTAGAGCTTGTTTGCAAGGGAATCGGCCCATTTCAGGGAATCTACCCCTTCCCAAAGCTTTTTTTGCAGGGAATCTGCCCCTTCCCAAAACTGGTTTGTAGGGAATCTACCCCTTCCCAAAGCACTTTGGACATTCCTAGAGCTTGTTTGTGGGGAATCTGCCCATTTCAGGGAATCTGCCCCTTCCCAAAGCTTTTTTGCAGGGAATCTGCCCCTTCCCAAAGCACTTTGGACATTCCTAGAGCTTGTTTACAGGGAATCTGCCTATTGCAGGGAATCTGCCCTTTCCCAAAGCATTTTTGACATTCCTAGAGCTTGTTTGCAAGGGAATCGGCCCATTTCAGGGAATCTACCCCTTCCCAAAGCTTTTTTTGCAGGGAATCTGCCCCTTCCCAAAACTGGTTTGTAGGGAATCTACCCCTTCCCAAAGCACTTTGGACATTCCTAGAGCTTGTTTGTGGGGAATCTGCCCATTTCAGGGAATCTGCCCCTTCCCAAAGCTTTTTTGCAGGGAATCTGCCCCTTCCCAAAGCACTTTGGACATTCCTAGAGCTTGTTTACAGGGAATCTGCCTATTGCAGGGAATCTGCCCTTTCCCAAAGCATTTTTGACATTCCTAGAGCTTGTTTGCAAGGGAATCGGCCCATTTCAGGGAATCTACCCCTTCCCAAAGCTTTTTTTGCAGGGAATCTGCCCCTTCCCAAAACTGGTTTGTAGGGAATCTACCCCTTCCCAAAGCACTTTGGACATTCCTAGAGCTTGTTTGTGGGGAATCTGCCCATTTCAGGGAATCTGCCCCTTCCCAAAGCTTTTTTGCAGGGAATCTGCCCCTTCCCAAAGCACTTTGGACATTCCTAGAGCTTGTTTACAGGGAATCTGCCTATTGCAGGGAATCTGCCCTTTCCCAAAGCATTTTTGACATTCCTAGAGCTTGTTTGCAAGGGAATCGGCCCATTTCAGGGAATCTACCCCTTCCCAAAGCTTTTTTTGCAGGGAATCTGCCCCTTCCCAAAACTGGTTTGTAGGGAATCTACCCCTTCCCAAAGCACTTTGGACATTCCTAGAGCTTGTTTGTGGGGAATCTGCCCATTTCAGGGAATCTGCCCCTTCCCAAAGCTTTTTTGCAGGGAATCTGCCCCTTCCCAAAGCACTTTGGACATTCCTAGAGCTTGTTTACAGGGAATCTGCCTATTGCAGGGAATCTGCCCTTTCCCAAAGCATTTTTGACATTCCTAGAGCTTGTTTGCAAGGGAATCGGCCCATTTCAGGGAATCTACCCCTTCCCAAAGCTTTTTTTGCAGGGAATCTGCCCCTTCCCAAAACTGGTTTGTAGGGAATCTACCCCTTCCCAAAGCACTTTGGACATTCCTAGAGCTTGTTTGTGGGGAATCTGCCCATTTCAGGGAATCTGCCCCTTCCCAAAGCTTTTTTGCAGGGAATCTGCCCCTTCCCAAAGCACTTTGGACATTCCTAGAGCTTGTTTACAGGGAATCTGCCTATTGCAGGGAATCTGCCCTTTCCCAAAGCATTTTTGACATTCCTAGAGCTTGTTTGCAAGGGAATCGGCCCATTTCAGGGAATCTACCCCTTCCCAAAGCTTTTTTTGCAGGGAATCTGCCCCTTCCCAAAACTGGTTTGTAGGGAATCTACCCCTTCCCAAAGCACTTTGGACATTCCTAGAGCTTGTTTGTGGGGAATCTGCCCATTTCAGGGAATCTGCCCCTTCCCAAAGCTTTTTTGCAGGGAATCTGCCCCTTCCCAAAGCACTTTGGACATTCCTAGAGCTTGTTTACAGGGAATCTGCCTATTGCAGGGAATCTGCCCTTTCCCAAAGCATTTTTGACATTCCTAGAGCTTGTTTGCAAGGGAATCGGCCCATTTCAGGGAATCTACCCCTTCCCAAAGCTTTTTTTGCAGGGAATCTGCCCCTTCCCAAAACTGGTTTGTAGGGAATCTACCCCTTCCCAAAGCACTTTGGACATTCCTAGAGCTTGTTTGTGGGGAATCTGCCCATTTCAGGGAATCTGCCCCTTCCCAAAGCTTTTTTGCAGGGAATCTGCCCCTTCCCAAAGCACTTTGGACATTCCTAGAGCTTGTTTACAGGGAATCTGCCTATTGCAGGGAATCTGCCCTTTCCCAAAGCATTTTTGACATTCCTAGAGCTTGTTTGCAAGGGAATCGGCCCATTTCAGGGAATCTACCCCTTCCCAAAGCTTTTTTGCAGGGAATCTGCCCCTTCCCAAAACTGGTTTGTAGGGAATCTACCCCTTCCCAAAGCACTTTGGACATTCCTAGAGCTTGTTTGTGGGGAATCTGCCCATTTCAGGGAATCTGCCCCTTCCCAAAGCTTTTTTGCAGGGAATCTGCCCCTTCCCAAAGCACTTTGGACATTCCTAGAGCTTGTTTACAGGGAATCTGCCTATTGCAGGGAATCTGCCCTTTCCCAAAGCATTTTTGACATTCCTAGAGCTTGTTTGCAAGGGAATCGGCCCATTTCAGGGAATCTACCCCTTCCCAAAGCTTTTTTTGCGGGGAATCTGCCCCTTCCCAAAACTGGTTTGTAGGGAATCTACCCCTTCCCAAAGCACTTTGGACATTCCTAGAGCTTGTTTGTGGGGAATCTGCCCATTTCAGGGAATCTGCCCCTTCCCAAAGCTTTTTTGCAGGGAATCTGCCCTTTCCCAAAGCATTTTTGACATTCCTAGAGCTTGTTTGCAAGGGAATCGGCCCATTTCAGGGAATCTACCCCTTCCCAAAGCTTTTTTTGCAGGGAATCTGCCCCTTCCCAAAACTGGTTTGTAGGGAATCTACCCCTTCCCAAAGCACTTTGGACATTCCTAGAGCTTGTTTGTGGGGAATCTGCCCATTTCAGGGAATCTGCCCCTTCCCAAAGCTTTTTTGCAGGGAATCTGCCCTTTCCCAAAGCATTTTTGACATTCCTAGAGCTTGTTTGCAAGGGAATCGGCCCATTTCAGGGAATCTACCCCTTCCCAAAGCTTTTTTTGCAGGGAATCTGCCCCTTCCCAAAACTGGTTTGTAGGGAATCTACCCCTTCCCAAAGCACTTTGGACATTCCTAGAGCTTGTTTGTGGGGAATCTGCCCATTTCAGGGAATCTGCCCCTTCCCAAAGCTTTTTTGCAGGGAATCTGCCCCTTCCCAAAGCACTTTGGACATTCCTAGAGCTTGTTTACAGGGAATCTGCCTATTGCAGGGAATCTGCCCTTTCCCAAAGCATTTTTGACATTCCTAGAGCTTGTTTGCAAGGGAATCGGCCCATTTCAGGGAATCTACCCCTTCCCAAAGCTTTTTTTGCAGGGAATCTGCCCCTTCCCAAAACTGGTTTGTAGGGAATCTACCCCTTCCCAAAGCACTTTGGACATTCCTAGAGCTTGTTTGTGGGGAATCTGCCCATTTCAGGGAATCTGCCCCTTCCCAAAGCTTTTTTGCAGGGAATCTGCCCCTTCCCAAAGCACTTTGGACATTCCTAGAGCTTGTTTACAGGGAATCTGCCTATTGCAGGGAATCTGCCCTTTCCCAAAGCATTTTTGACATTCCTAGAGCTTGTTTGCAAGGGAATCGGCCCATTTCAGGGAATCTACCCCTTCCCAAAGCTTTTTTTGCAGGGAATCTGCCCCTTCCCAAAACTGGTTTGTAGGGAATCTACCCCTTCCCAAAGCACTTTGGACATTCCTAGAGCTTGTTTGTGGGGAATCTGCCCATTTCAGGGAATCTGCCCCTTCCCAAAGCTTTTTTGCAGGGAATCTGCCCTTTCCCAAAGCATTTTTGACATTCCTAGAGCTTGTTTGCAAGGGAATCGGCCCATTTCAGGGAATCTACCCCTTCCCAAAGCTTTTTTTGCAGGGAATCTGCCCCTTCCCAAAACTGGTTTGTAGGGAATCTACCCCTTCCCAAAGCACTTTGGACATTCCTAGAGCTTGTTTGTGGGGAATCTGCCCATTTCAGGGAATCTGCCCCTTCCCAAAGCTTTTTTGCAGGGAATCTGCCCCTTCCCAAAGCACTTTGGACATTCCTAGAGCTTGTTTACAGGGAATCTGCCTATTGCAGGGAATCTGCCCTTTCCCAAAGCATTTTTGACATTCCTAGAGCTTGTTTGCAAGGGAATCGGCCCATTTCAGGGAATCTACCCCTTCCCAAAGCTTTTTTTGCAGGGAATCTGCCCCTTCCCAAAACTGGTTTGTAGGGAATCTACCCCTTCCCAAAGCACTTTGGACATTCCTAGAGCTTGTTTGTGGGGAATCTGCCCATTTCAGGGAATCTGCCCCTTCCCAAAGCTTTTTTGCAGGGAATCTGCCCCTTCCCAAAGCACTTTGGACATTCCTAGAGCTTGTTTACAGGGAATCTGCCTATTGCAGGGAATCTGCCCTTTCCCAAAGCATTTTTGACATTCCTAGAGCTTGTTTGCAAGGGAATCGGCCCATTTCAGGGAATCTACCCCTTCCCAAAGCTTTTTTTGCAGGGAATCTGCCCCTTCCCAAAACTGGTTTGTAGGGAATCTACCCCTTCCCAAAGCACTTTGGACATTCCTAGAGCTTGTTTGTGGGGAATCTGCCCATTTCAGGGAATCTGCCCCTTCCCAAAGCTTTTTTGCAGGGAATCTGCCCCTTCCCAAAGCACTTTGGACATTCCTAGAGCTTGTTTACAGGGAATCTGCCTATTGCAGGGAATCTGCCCTTTCCCAAAGCATTTTTGACATTCCTAGAGCTTGTTTGCAAGGGAATCGGCCCATTTCAGGGAATCTACCCCTTCCCAAAGCTTTTTTTGCAGGGAATCTGCCCCTTCCCAAAACTGGTTTGTAGGGAATCTACCCCTTCCCAAAGCACTTTGGACATTCCTAGAGCTTGTTTGTGGGGAATCTGCCCATTTCAGGGAATCTGCCCCTTCCCAAAGCTTTTTTGCAGGGAATCTGCCCCTTCCCAAAGCACTTTGGACATTCCTAGAGCTTGTTTACAGGGAATCTGCCTATTGCAGGGAATCTGCCCTTTCCCAAAGCATTTTTGACATTCCTAGAGCTTGTTTGCAAGGGAATCGGCCCATTTCAGGGAATCTACCCCTTCCCAAAGCTTTTTTTGCAGGGAATCTGCCCCTTCCCAAAACTGGTTTGTAGGGAATCTACCCCTTCCCAAAGCACTTTGGACATTCCTAGAGCTTGTTTGTGGGGAATCTGCCCATTTCAGGGAATCTGCCCCTTCCCAAAGCTTTTTTGCAGGGAATCTGCCCTTTCCCAAAGCATTTTTGACATTCCTAGAGCTTGTTTGCAAGGGAATCGGCCCATTTCAGGGAATCTACCCCTTCCCAAAGCTTTTTTTGCAGGGAATCTGCCCCTTCCCAAAACTGGTTTGTAGGGAATCTACCCCTTCCCAAAGCACTTTGGACATTCCTAGAGCTTGTTTGTGGGGAATCTGCCCATTTCAGGGAATCTGCCCCTTCCCAAAGCTTTTTTGCAGGGAATCTGCCCCTTCCCAAAGCACTTTGGACATTCCTAGAGCTTGTTTACAGGGAATCTGCCTATTGCAGGGAATCTGCCCTTTCCCAAAGCATTTTTGACATTCCTAGAGCTTGTTTGCAAGGGAATCGGCCCATTTCAGGGAATCTACCCCTTCCCAAAGCTTTTTTTGCAGGGAATCTGCCCCTTCCCAAAACTGGTTTGTAGGGAATCTACCCCTTCCCAAAGCACTTTGGACATTCCTAGAGCTTGTTTGTGGGGAATCTGCCCATTTCAGGGAATCTGCCCCTTCCCAAAGCTTTTTTGCAGGGAATCTGCCCCTTCCCAAAGCACTTTGGACATTCCTAGAGCTTGTTTACAGGGAATCTGCCTATTGCAGGGAATCTGCCCTTTCCCAAAGCATTTTTGACATTCCTAGAGCTTGTTTGCAAGGGAATCGGCCCATTTCAGGGAATCTACCCCTTCCCAAAGCTTTTTTTGCAGGGAATCTGCCCCTTCCCAAAACTGGTTTGTAGGGAATCTACCCCTTCCCAAAGCACTTTGGACATTCCTAGAGCTTGTTTGTGGGGAATCTGCCCATTTCAGGGAATCTGCCCCTTCCCAAAGCTTTTTTGCAGGGAATCTGCCCCTTCCCAAAGCACTTTGGACATTCCTAGAGCTTGTTTACAGGGAATCTGCCTATTGCAGGGAATCTGCCCTTTCCCAAAGCATTTTTGACATTCCTAGAGCTTGTTTGCAAGGGAATCGGCCCATTTCAGGGAATCTACCCCTTCCCAAAGCTTTTTTTGCAGGGAATCTGCCCCTTCCCAAAACTGGTTTGTAGGGAATCTACCCCTTCCCAAAGCACTTTGGACATTCCTAGAGCTTGTTTGTGGGGAATCTGCCCATTTCAGGGAATCTGCCCCTTCCCAAAGCTTTTTTGCAGGGAATCTGCCCCTTCCCAAAGCACTTTGGACATTCCTAGAGCTTGTTTACAGGGAATCTGCCTATTGCAGGGAATCTGCCCTTTCCCAAAGCATTTTTGACATTCCTAGAGCTTGTTTGCAAGGGAATCGGCCCATTTCAGGGAATCTACCCCTTCCCAAAGCTTTTTTTGCAGGGAATCTGCCCCTTCCCAAAACTGGTTTGTAGGGAATCTACCCCTTCCCAAAGCACTTTGGACATTCCTAGAGCTTGTTTGTGGGGAATCTGCCCATTTCAGGGAATCTGCCCCTTCCCAAAGCTTTTTTGCAGGGAATCTGCCCCTTCCCAAAGCACTTTGGACATTCCTAGAGCTTGTTTACAGGGAATCTGCCTATTGCAGGGAATCTGCCCTTTCCCAAAGCATTTTTGACATTCCTAGAGCTTGTTTGCAAGGGAATCGGCCCATTTCAGGGAATCTACCCCTTCCCAAAGCTTTTTTTGCAGGGAATCTGCCCCTTCCCAAAACTGGTTTGTAGGGAATCTACCCCTTCCCAAAGCACTTTGGACATTCCTAGAGCTTGTTTGTGGGGAATCTGCCCATTTCAGGGAATCTGCCCCTTCCCAAAGCTTTTTTGCAGGGAATCTGCCCTTTCCCAAAGCATTTTTGACATTCCTAGAGCTTGTTTGCAAGGGAATCGGCCCATTTCAGGGAATCTACCCCTTCCCAAAGCTTTTTTTGCAGGGAATCTGCCCCTTCCCAAAACTGGTTTGTAGGGAATCTACCCCTTCCCAAAGCACTTTGGACATTCCTAGAGCTTGTTTGTGGGGAATCTGCCCATTTCAGGGAATCTGCCCCTTCCCAAAGCTTTTTTGCAGGGAATCTGCCCTTTCCCAAAGCATTTTTGACATTCCTAGAGCTTGTTTGCAAGGGAATCGGCCCATTTCAGGGAATCTACCCCTTCCCAAAGCTTTTTTTGCAGGGAATCTGCCCCTTCCCAAAACTGGTTTGTAGGGAATCTACCCCTTCCCAAAGCACTTTGGACATTCCTAGAGCTTGTTTGTGGGGAATCTGCCCATTTCAGGGAATCTGCCCCTTCCCAAAGCTTTTTTGCAGGGAATCTGCCCCTTCCCAAAGCACTTTGGACATTCCTAGAGCTTGTTTACAGGGAATCTGCCTATTGCAGGGAATCTGCCCTTTCCCAAAGCATTTTTGACATTCCTAGAGCTTGTTTGCAAGGGAATCGGCCCATTTCAGGGAATCTACCCCTTCCCAAAGCTTTTTTTGCAGGGAATCTGCCCCTTCCCAAAACTGGTTTGTAGGGAATCTACCCCTTCCCAAAGCACTTTGGACATTCCTAGAGCTTGTTTGTGGGGAATCTGCCCATTTCAGGGAATCTGCCCCTTCCCAAAGCTTTTTTGCAGGGAATCTGCCCCTTCCCAAAGCACTTTGGACATTCCTAGAGCTTGTTTACAGGGAATCTGCCTATTGCAGGGAATCTGCCCTTTCCCAAAGCATTTTTGACATTCCTAGAGCTTGTTTGCAAGGGAATCGGCCCATTTCAGGGAATCTACCCCTTCCCAAAGCTTTTTTTGCAGGGAATCTGCCCCTTCCCAAAACTGGTTTGTAGGGAATCTACCCCTTCCCAAAGCACTTTGGACATTCCTAGAGCTTGTTTGTGGGGAATCTGCCCATTTCAGGGAATCTGCCCCTTCCCAAAGCATTTTTGACATTCCTATAGCTTGTTTGCCGGGAATCTGCCCTTTCCCGAAGCTTTTTTGCAAGGAAATCTGCCCGTTGCAGGGAATCTGCCCCTTCCGAAAGCCGGTTTGCAGTTTAGAAAAGGGAAGAGGCCAGAAAAAGGAGGCCGGGCCGGCCATTTTTCCAAACAGCTGTGCTGTCAAAAATGGCGTTTTTCACCCAGCAGCAGCCGCAGTTTGCAGGGAGAGGCCGCCACTGCAAAACAATTTCCCTGCAGACTTTGGCAGCAGGGATGTTTTAACCATTTCCACTTGGTTGGGGGGGGGGGGGGAAACATCCTTCCCACTCGGATCTTCTTTTGCCTTTTTAAAAAAATGACAATTTCCCCCTTGGATCTTATTCTGCTTTAAAACACGGATAGCACTTTGCTCTCGGATCTTCTCTCTCTCTTTTTTTTCATAATATTTTTTTTATATTTGTCTTACTGCAGATGGACTTCAGCTGCAATGCAGGAATCAGCCTTTTTCTGGGTTAAAAAATATATATATTTAATTTTCCACTTGCATCTCACTCTGGTTTATCATAATAATAACAATAATAGCAACAATAATAACAATAACATATTCAGATGGGCAGGGTACAAATAATAAATTACTATTATTATTATTATTATTATTTCCTTTCCTTTTCCCTCTCATTTCCATATTTCCATGGGAGGAAAATTGGAAGGGAGGGTAGGATGCCCATATTTCCATGGGTTGGAAGTACAGTAATAATAATAATAATAATTTATTATTTGTACCCCGCCCATCTGGCTGGGGATGGGAAGGGATGACGGGACGGCCATATTTTCACGGGAGAAACTCTCTTGCCTTCCAGACCATGGACCTCTCCGGGGTGAAAGTGCTGGAGACGGCCGAGGACATCCAGGAGCGCCGCCAGCAGGTCCTGGACCGCTACCACCGCTTTAAGGAGCTGTCCACCCTCCGGCGCCAGAAGCTGGAGGACTCGTACCGCTTCCAGTTTTTCCAGCGTGACGCCGACGAGCTGGAAAAGTGGATCCAGGAGAAATTGCAGGTGGCATCGGACGAGAGCTACAAGGACCCCACCAACCTGCAGGTAAGGGGGGATTGCCGCCGAAAGGGAGAAGGAGAGAGTCGGGGAGCTGGAAAGGGGCCCAAGGGTCATCCAGTCTGACCCGCAACCTGCAGGTAAGGGAGGGCTGCTGAAAGGGAGAAGGAGAGAGTCATGGAGCTGGGAAGGGGCCCAAGGGTCATCCAGTCTGACCCGCAACCGTGCAGGCATCTCGACCGAGAATTCGAGAATCTCCACAGAGAATCTTGACTGTGAATCATAGATTATCGGCCGAGAATTAGAGAATCTCGTCTGAGAATTCTTGACGGAGAATTATAGAGTCATGGAGCTGGAAGGGACCCAAGGGTCATCCAGTCTGACCCGCCACCATGCAGGCATCTCGACCGAGAATTAGATAATCTCAACTGAGAATCGTAGAATATCGGCTGAGAATTAGAGAATCCCGTCTGAGAATTGTGGAATCTTTACGGAGAATTATAGAGTCATTGAGTTGGAAGGGACCCAAGGGTCATCTAGTCTGACCTGCAGGTAAGGGAGAGCCGCCAAAAGGGAGAAGGAGAGAGTTGGGGAGCTGGAAAGGGGCCCAAGGGTCATCCAGTCTGACCCGCCACCATGCAGACATCTCGACCGAGGATTAGAGAATCCCGTCTGAGAATTGTGGAATCTTTACGGAGAATTATAGTGTCATTAAGTTGGAAGGGACCCAAGGGTCATCCAGTCTGACCCGCAACCTGCAGGTAAGGGAGGGCCGCTGAAAGGGAGAAGGAGAGAGTCATGGAGCTGCGAAGGGGCCCAAGGGTCATCCAGTCTGACCCGCAACCTGCAGGGAAGGGAGGGTGGCCGAAAGGGATGAGAGAGTCTGGGAGCTGGGAAGGGGCGCAAGGGTCATCCAGTCTGACCCGCAACCTGCAGGGAAGGGAGGGCGGCCGAAAGGGAGAAGGAGAGAGTCGGGGAACTGGAAAGGGGCCCAAGGGTCATCCAGTCTGACCCGTAACCTGCAGGTACGGGAGGGCCGCCGAAAGGGAGAAGGAGAGAGTCTGGGAGCTGGAAAGGGGCCCAAGGGTCATCCAGCCTGACCCGCAACCTGCAGGTAAGGGAAGGCCGCCGAAAGGGAGAAGGGAGTCTGGAAGCTGGAAAGGGGCCCAAGGGCCATCCAGTCTGACCCGCAACCTGCAGGTAAGGGAAGGCCGCCGAAAGGGAGAAGGAGAGAGACGGGGAGCTGGAAAGGGACCCAAGGGTCATCCAGTCTGATCCGCAACCTGCAGGTAAGGGAGGGCTGCTGAAAGGGAGAAGGAGAGAGTCATGGAGCTGCGAAGGGGCCCAAGGGTCATCCAGTCTGACCTACAAGGTGCAGGGAAGGGAGGGCCGCTGAAAGGGAGGAGAGAGTCATGGAGCTGCGAAGGGGCCCAAGGGCCATCCAGTCTGACCCGCAACCTGCAGGGAAGGGAGGGTGGCCGAAAGGGAGGAGAGAGTCGGGAAGCTGCGAAGGGGCCCAAGGGTCATCCAGTCTGACCCGTAACTTGCAGGTAAAGGAGGGCCGCCGAAAGAGAGAAGGAGAGAGTCTGGGAGCTGGAAAGGGGTCCAAGGGTCATCCAGCCTGACCCGCAACCTGCAGGTAAGGGAAGGCCGCCGAAAGGGAGAAGGAGCGAGACGGGTAGCTGGAAAGGGGCCCAAGGGTCATCCAGTCTGACCCGTAACCTGCAGGTAAAGGAGGGCCACCAAAGGGGAGAAGGAGAGAGTCAGGGAGCTGGGAAGGGGCCCAAAGGTCATCCAGTCTGACCCGCCATCATGCAGGCATCTCGACAGAGAATCTCGACTGAGAATTCTTGACAGAGAATTATAGAGTAATTGAGCTGGAACGGACCCAAGGGTCATCCAGACTGACCCGCCACCATGCAGGCATCTCGACCGAGAATTAGAGAATCTCAACTGAGAATCGTAGAATATCGGCCAAGAATTAGAGAATCCCGTCTGAGAATTGTGGAATCTTTATGGAGAATTATAGAGTCATTGAGTTGGAAGGGACCCAAGGGTCATCCAGTCTAACCCGCACCCAAGGGTCATCCAGTCTGACCCGCAACCTGCAGGGAAGGGAGGGTGGCCGAAAGGGAGGAGAGAGTCGGGGAGCTGGGAAGGGGCCCAAGGGTCATCCAGTCTGACCCCCCACCATGCAGGCATCTCGACCGAGAATTAGAGAATCTCGACCGAGAATTAGAGAATCTCAACTGAGAATTACAGAATCTCGACCGAGAATTAGAGAATCTCGACCGAGAATTATGGAATCTTGATCGAGAATTATAGAGTCACTAGTAAATTAAGTCTGTTAACAAAAACGGGCGCTAGAAAGCTCTCCGGCCCCGACGCCCCACCCGCTGAGACCTGGCCTCAGTACGGTACCTTCAACTTGTGCCACTCCACGGTTTCCGCCGCCATCTTCCCTTCGCTCTTCCCCTCCCTCAGCGGCCTCCTCCCCGCGCGCACCGGCGGCAAACCGTGCGCGCCTGCCTCCCAATCCGGGCCTGCAGCAGCGGCCGAGGCGAGGAGGTTGCGGGGCGGCGTCGGGCCCCTGGGGCAGCCGCGGCCTGCTCGGTCCCGGCTGTTGACGCTGGGCTCGCTCGGCCTGTGCCTGCCTGCTGCCGCCGCCGCCGCATCCTCTTTCCCCGGCCGCTGGCAGGCGAGCGAGAGTCCCACGTCGGGCGGAGCTCCTTGCCGGGCAGGCTCCTCGCGGCGGCCAGAAATGGAGGCGGCGGGCGGCAGCAGGAGGCTCCAGCCTTGGCTGCAAAGCAGCCGAAATGGAGGCTGTGGGCGGCAGCACAAATGGAGGCGGCGAAAGCGCCCGAAATGGAGGCGGCGGGCGGCAGCAGGAGGCTCGACTGCAGCGGTAGCCTCTGCTTGAAAGCGCCCGAAATGGAGGCGGCGGGCGGCAAGGAGGCTCCACTTCAGGCTTTGGCGCGATGGTAGGCGGCTTCAGCGGGAAATGGAGGCGGAGAGGTGTAACCGCCTTCGCCTATTGGTCTCTTCCCTCCAATCCCTGCGTCCGTCTCCGACATGCGCAGTTCAAATTTCCAGTGACACACGGACGCGGACGCAGGGACATAGGGAATTATTATAGAGGATTGAGCTGGAAGGGACCCTGTGGTCACCTAGTCTGACCCGCCGCAATGCAGGGATCTCGCCTGAGAAAGAATCTAAGCTGAGAATCGTGGAATTTCGACCGAGAATTCTGGAAGCTCAACCGAGAATTATATTTGTTGAGCTAGAAGGGACCCCGGGGTCATTTAGTCTGACCCGCCACAATCTCCCTCCCTTTTCCAGGGGAAGCTGCAAAAGCACCAAGCCTTTGAAGCCGAAGTGCAAGCCAACGCGGGCGCCATTGTCAAACTGGATGAGACCGGCAACCTGATGATAAACGAGGGCCACTTCGCCGGGGAAACCATCCGGGTAAGTCCCCCCCCCCAGCGAGGGTTTAACCCCGTCCCGCCGTTATGCCCCAAAGTCGTTTTGCCCCAAAACGTCGGATTGAGCGCTACAAGCAGGGTGGATTTGATTTACATCACTAGTCAGTAAGGCCCAGGGTGGATTTAAATCAAAAAAATCAAAAATAGTCCATTTAAATAAAACAAAATCCGATTTTTTTTATTTAAATCTACCCAGCTTTTCTTTAGGAAGGCCCCAATATTGTTGAGTTTTTAAAAAGTAATCCACCGAAATTATTTACCGTATTTTTCGCTCGATAAGGCACACTTTTTTCCTCCTAAAAAGTAAAGGGAAATGTCTTTGCGTCTTATGGAGCGAAGGTGTGGTCCCTGGAGCTGAACTGCCCAGGGGCAAAAGCAGATCGTGCTTTTTTTAAAAAAAAGAGAGAAGGGGGTGTTGAAAGGAAGCCCCCTGAGCAGCTGAGAGAGATAAGGGAGAGAGATTGCAGAGGGCGGCTGTTTCCCCAGCGACATGTGACTGGCTGATTAGATTATCTGTCTGGAAACTGTAGAAATGGCTCCCTTTCCTGAAGCTGCAGAACTGTGAGTTAAACCCCATAAAACAGGGTTTTTTCCCTTTGCAAAAGAAGCTGCAGAAATAGCTGACCCTCAAAAAAAGGGGGCTTTTCTCCTTTGCAAAAGAAGCTGCAGAAATTTGAGCTGACCCTCAAAAAAATGGGCCTTTCCCCCTCTAAAAATTGGGTGCGTCCTATGGTCAGGTGCGCCTTATAGAGGGGCAAATATGGTAGTTCCCCAAACAGCGGGAGACCTGTGAATTTGGGGCGCTGAAATGGGGGGTGGGGGTGT
Source organism: Darevskia nairensis (assembly GCA_034642065.1). Lineage (NCBI taxonomy): Eukaryota > Metazoa > Chordata > Lepidosauria > Squamata > Lacertidae > Darevskia > Darevskia nairensis. The sequence continues at coordinate 19,551 of JAWWNI010000948.1, forward strand.
CCCTGCCGCTCGGCCGCCGTAACCTGTTGCGTTTCGACGGTTCAGTCTTTCACGCCCTACCGGACGGCGCAGCGTCCCATCGTCACCGTCGTCCAAGTGGGGGCTCACCTGCGAGTAGGTGGATGGTTGCCTCTGTGTGAGGGTGCGGGTGCCAGCGTGCTTTCTGTCTGCCCTTTCTCCTGGAATGCCCCTTGTTTGCCCTATCGTTGCCTTTAATTTTCCCTCTCTTTTCCTTTAATTTGCGCTCTCATTTCCTTTCATTTCCCCTCTCTTTTCCTTTAATTTAGGGACGCGGGTGGCGCTGTGGTCTAAACCCCAGAGCCTAGGGCTTGCCGATCGGAAGGTCGGCGGTTCGAATCCCCGCAACGGGGTGAGCTCCCATTGCTCGGTCCCAGCTCCTGCCCACCTAGCAGTTCGAAAGCACGTCAAAGTGCAAGTAGATCCATAGGTCCCGCTCCCGCGGGAAGGTCAACGGCGTTTCCGTGCGCTGCTCTGGTTCGCCAGAAGCGGCTCAGTCCTGCTGGCCACATGACCCGGAAGCTGTACGCCGGCTCCCTCGGCCAATAAAGCGAGATGAGCGCCGCAACCCCAGAGTCGGACACGACTGGACCTAATGGTCAGGGGGTCCCTTTAAGAGACGCGGGTGGCACTCTGGGTTTACCACAGAGCCTAGGGCAGTGTTTCTCAACCCTGTGCCTCCAGATGTTTTTGGCCTACAACTCCCATCATCCCTGACCACTGGTCTTGCTAGCGAGGGATGATGGGAGTTGTAGGCCAAAAACATCTGGAGGCACAGGGTTGAGAAACACTGGCCTAGGGCTTGCCGATCCGAAGGCCGGCGGTTCGAATCCCCGCATTCAATTTTGTTGTACTACGTACAATGACAATAAAATATCCATCTATATCTATCCTATATAATAATATCCCTGTGTCCGTGCGTACGTTCTGTGTGTCAGTGGAAATTTTCCACTGCGCATGTCCCAGACGGACGCAGGGATTGGACGACGGGAGAGGGGGGCGTGTTCGAGAGGCAGCGGCGGCGCACGCGCGTCGTCAGTTGGGGCAGCGCCGCCGCCTCGCACGGAGCTCGCGCCGCTCTCCTCTCCTCAGGGCGCCGGCGGGGGCTCCGTCCTGTGGAAGTTGCGCACTCTCTGCCTAGCGCCGTGGGGCAAGGCGGCGAGGGGCTGCGCGTGCCTGGCGGCCACCAGCAGCTTCAAGGGCCGCGCGCTACAGGAGAGCTTTCCCGCCGTGGAATGGGCGCCCACTTGCGAGGGCGGACGGGGGGAGAGGGGGCGTGGGTATCTAGCGCCCGTTATTAACGGGCTAAATTCACTAGTCCTATATAATAAAGTGCCTGTGTCCCTCCGTAGCTTTCCGTGTGTCAGTGGAATTTGGTACTGAGCATGCTCTCCACTGACGCAGGGATTGGAGGGAGCAGGGAGAGAGGTGGGAAAGGGTAGAGTCGCAAGGGAGAGGGAGATAGGAAAAGGGAAGAGTGACAACATGCACGAACACTCAGAGGTCAATAGTGATGGGTTCTGGGTAGGGAAAGGGCTATAAGGGATGATAGAGGTAGGAAAAGGGTAGAGGGGACAGAGGTAGAAAAGGAGTAGAGGGAATTCAGAGGTATGAAAGGGGTAGAGGTGCCACAGTGGTAAGAAAGGGGTACATGGGCCACAGAGGTAGGAAAGGGGTAGAGGGACCTCAGTCTGCTTTTACAAATGTTTCACCACATATCTTCTAGCGCCCGTTAATTTAACGGGCTGAACATCCACTAGTCTATCTATATATATCTATATCTATCTGTCATCTATCTATTTATATCTACGGTATCTATATCTATATCTATCTATATATGTATCTATATATCATCTATTATCTATAGATATATCTATCTATCTGTATCTCTCTATATCTATCTATATCTCTCTCTCTTTCTACCCTGTTTCCCCTTTTTTAATACGTAGTCATAAAGTAAGCCATGGCAGGGTTTTTTTACGTTTGTGAGAAGTAAGACATGCCCCAAAAGTAAGCCGTGGTGCCGCCATTGTTCCCGTCGCAGGGGGAGGCTGTACCGTACCATACTGACGTAATAAAAATAAGACACCCCCTGAAAATAAGCCACTCTGTGCTTTTTTGAGGGGGAAAAATTATAAGACGGTGTCTTAAAAAGGGGGAAAGACGGTATCTATCTATATCTATATCTAGCTATCTATGTATCTATATCTATCTATCTATCTATTTATCTGCCCTCTCACTTCATTTTCTTTGCCCTCTCGCTTCCTTCCACCTGTCCTCTCTGTTTGTTTGTTTGTCTGTTGGTTTGTTTGATGGACGGCTTTGATTTTCAACGAGCCGATGTGCTTGCTTGCTTGCTTGATTGATTGACGGACGGGCCTCCCTTCCAGACCCGCATGCAGGAGCTCCACCGGCTCTGGGAGCTGCTTCTGGAGAAGACCCGCGACAAGGGCGTCAAACTCCTGCAGGCCCAGAAACTGGTCCAATACCTGCGCGAGTGCGAGGACGTCATGGACTGGATCAACGACAAGGTAGCGGCCATCGGCTCTGTCGGGTTGGGTTCGTTGCCCCCCCCCCCGGGGTTGGGTTCGTTGCCCCCCCCCCCAAAAAAATTCCAACCATGGAAATACAGCCTGTGGCTTCCAAAAAGCCCGATATACCATAAAACCTCTCCCCCCCCCACCCCCCGGATGATTTTTTCCAAGGGGATGGTTTGGCGAGATGATGGTGAGCATGTCAAGATGATGGTTGAGATGATGGTTGAACAAAGGGTGGAGGTTTTTTTCGGATTTCCATATTCTGAAAGAGAGGAGGGGTTGGGTCTTGAAGATTGGCCAGCCCTAACCCTAAGGTTGGCAGAGGGGGTAGATAGATAGATAGATAGATAGATAGGCCTGGCGTGGTCTGGTCCATGGGGTCGCGAAGAGTCGGACACGACCCAACAACTAAACAACAACGGGCAGATGATAGATAGATAGATAGATAGATAGGCGGAGGAATACAGGAGGGCCACGCGTGCTGTGGTCCAGGGGGTCACGAAGAGGCAGAAATTACTAAACGACTGAACAACTAAAGAACAACAACAACAGGAAGAGAGATAGATAGATGATAGATAGATAGATAGATAGATAGATAGATAGATAGATAGATAGATGGATGGATAGGCAGAGGAATACAGGAGGGCCAGGCGTGCTGTGGTCCAGGGGGTCACGAAGAGGCAGAAATTACTAAACGACTGAACAACTAAAGAACAACAACAACAGGAAGAGAGATAGATAGATGATAGATAGATAGATAGATAGATAGATAGATAGATAGATAGATAGATAGATGGATGGATAGGCAGAGGAATACAGGAGGGCCAGGCGTGCTGTGGTCCAGGGGGTCACGAAGAGGCAGAAATTACTAAACGACTGAACAACTAAAGAACAACAACAACAGGAAGAGAGATAGATAGATGATAGATAGATAGATGGATAGGCAGAGGAATACAGGAGGGCCAGGCGTTCTCTGGTCCAGGGGGTCATGAAGAGTCGGACATGACTAAACGACTAAACAACAACAACAGATAGATAGATTGATAGATAGGCAGGCAGGCAGTGGAAGATCATATGTACTTACATTGCACAAAGACCACACCTTTCCCAGGTAAAAAGGTGATTTTGTGCAAAAAATAGCGCCCTCCAGTGGACGTTCAACAGCACAGCAAACGCTTTCTCTTCCATACTGTATCTTACTTTAGCATTTCACCAAACCAGCCACAGCAAGGCGTGGCCGGGTCAGCTAGTAGATAGATAAAATATTATAGCTACTAGTGAATTGAAGCCCATTGAGATAACGGGCGCTAGCCCGGCAGGGGAGGGCGCTGGGGCTGCCTGGCCTAGCGCGTCTCCTGCGGGCGCCCCCGAGCTCGGAAGTCTTCCTCTCCCGGCCGGGGCAGGGTAACAGCAGCAGCAGCTGTGGGAGCGCCGCCGCCGTCCCCGTCCCGCAGCCGCCTCAGCAGGTGACGGCCACCACCACAACGACCACGACAACGTCAAGCCAGCCGGCGGCACTGCCGCTGCTGCCGCCCCCGTCCCAGAGGCCGGCGCAGTCGGGCGGCAGCAGCAGCAGCCGCAAGCCCCTCGGTAGCGGAGATGGGAATAGCAGCGGCGGAGCAGGCCTCGGCCCGAGCGGGATCCCGGCTGGAGGAAGCGGCGGAGGCAGGCAGAATCTGGGCAGCTGAGTCGAGGGGCGAGAGGGAGGTCTCCCCCTGCGCCAGGCCTAGCGGGTTTGACGGGCGGGCCTCGCCTGCTTCCCTGGCGGGCTCGCGGCGCTTCTCTTCCCCGCTGCCCTCCGCGGCTACCTGGGCGCTGGAGGGTGGGGAATAGGGTGGCCAGGCCCGGTTGCGGTGGGTGGAAGGCCTCGGGTGGCAAGAGGAGGGCAAGGCACTCCCGGCCTATCTCCCTCGGCCGCCGCCGCTCTCCCCTTTGCCGCTTCCCCCCGGCAATGGCGGCGGCGCAGTTTCGCCCGGCCGGAAGTGTCTCTGCGTCGTCCCGCCCCCCTCTCCGCCCCCTCCAATCCCTGCGTCCCCGTGTGACATGCGCAGAACGCACTTCCGTGACACACGGAAAAGCAGGGACATAGCAAGATTATTATATAGGATATATGCAAACGTGACACTACAGGGCAGCAGAGCCATGCAAAATCCAGTGCAGTTTTTCAGTTTATTTTTTAATGAAGGTTAAAATCAACGTAAGTTTAGTTTTTTGAATTAAAAAAAAAACCACGTTTTCTGCGGCGTTCCCCCGTGTGTCAGTTCGGCCTTAACCCAGTTTCTCCCCTTTGCGCCCCCACCAGGAAGCCATCGTCACATCGGAGGAACTGGGCCAGGATTTGGAGCACGTGGAAGTCCTGCAGAAGAAATTCGAGGAGTTCCAGACAGACCTGGCGGCCCACGAGGAGAGGGTGAACGAAGTCAACCAGTTTGCCGGGAAGCTGATCCAGGTAGCGACCCATTGGGGGGGGAAATCTTCGGTAATCTCATGGATTTGAGGCAGAAGGGACCCCAGTGTCATCTAGTCTGAGCCCCTTTAATGCTTGAATTTCAAGCAATAAATATAGAATATTGAGTTCCAAATGGACCCGGGATCATCTAGTCTGACCCCCTTCAATGCAGGCATTTCAAGAATAAAATATAGAATATTGTGCTCCAAAGGGACCCCAGGGTCATCTAGCCTGATCCCCTTTAATTCAGGGATTTCAAGCAAGAAATATAGAAGATTGAACTCCAAAGGGGGCCCGGGGTCATCTAGCCTGACCCCCTTCAATGAAGGCATTTCAAGCAAGAAATATAGAAGATGGAGCCCAAAGGGACCCAAGGGCCATCTAGTCTGACCCTCTTTTATACCGGAATTTCAAGGAATAAATATAGAATTTGGAGCCCAAGGGACCCCAGGGTCATCTAGTCTGACCCCCTTTAATGCAGGGATTTCAAGAAATTAATATAGAAATTGAGCCCAGAGCGACCCCGGGGTCATGTACCCTGACCCCCTTCAATACGGGAATTTCCAGCAATAAATATAGAATATGGAACCCAAAGGTGTCCCAGGGTCATATAGTCTGACCCCCTTCATTGCTGGCATTTCAAGTAATAAATATAGAAGATTGAGTTCCAAAGGTACCCCAGGGTCATCCAACCTTTATTGCAGGCATTTCTAGGAAGAAATATATAAAAGATTGAGGGCAAAGGGATCCCAGGGTCATCTAGCCTGACCCCCTTCAATCCAGGAATTTCAACCCATAAATATAGAAATTGAGCCCAAAGGGGTCCCAGGGTCATCCAGCCTGACCCCCTTCAATCCAGGAATTTCAACCAATGAATATAGAAATTGAGCCCAAAGGGGTCCCAGGGTCATCCAGCCTGACCCCCTTCAATGTAGGAATTTCGACCAATATAGAAATTGAGTCCCGAAGGGACCCCGAGGTCATCTAGCCTGACCCCCTTCAATGTAGAAATTTCAAGCAATATAGAATATTGAGCCCAAAGGGGTCACAGGGTCATCTAGCATGACCCCCTTCAATTCACTGATTTCAACCATAAAATATAGAAGATTGAGGCCAAAGGGATCCCAGGGTTATATAGCCTGACCCTCTTTAATGCGGGAATTTTAAGAAATAAATATAGAATATTGAGCCCCAAATGGGTCCCAGGGTCATCCAGCCTGACCCCCTTCAATCCAGGAATTTCAACCAATAAATATAGAAATTGAGCCCAAAGGGGTCCCAGGGTCATCCAACCTGACCCCCTTCAATCCAGGAATTTCAACCAATAAATATAGAAATTGAGCCCAAAGGGGTCCCAGGGTCATCTAGCCTGACCCCCTTCAATCCAGGAATTTCAACCAATGAATATAGAAATTGAGCCCAAAGGGGTCCCAGGGTCATCCAACCTGACCCCCTTCAATCCAGGAATTTCAACCAATAAATATAGAAATTGAGCCCAAAGGGGTCCCAGGGTCATCTAGCCTGACCCCCTTCAATCCAGGAATTTCAACCAATGAATATAGAAATTGAGCCCAAAGGGGTCCCAGGGTCATCCAGCCTGACCCCCTTCAATCCAGGAATTTCGACCAATATAGAAATTGAGTCCCGAAGGGACCCCGAGGTCATCTAGCCTGACCCCCTTCAATGTAGAAATTTCAAGCAATATAGAAATTGAGCCCAAAGGGGTCCCAGGGTCATCTAGCCTGACCCCCTTCAATCCAGGAATTTCAACCAATGAATATAGAAATTGAGCCCAAAGGGGTCCCAGGGTCATCCAGCCTGACCCCCTTCAATGTAGGAATTTCGACCAATATAGAAATTGAGTCCCGAAGGGACCCCGAGGTCATCTAGCCTGACCCCCTTCAATGTAGAAATTTCAAGCAATATAGAATATTGAGCCCAAAGGGGTCACAGGGTCATCTAGCATGACCCCCTTCAATTCACTGATTTCAACCATAAAATATAGAAGATTGAGGCCAAAGGGATCCCAGGGTTATATAGCCTGACCCTCTTTAATGCGGGAATTTTAAGAAATAAATATAGAATATTGAGCCCCAAATGGGTCCCAGGGTCATCCAGCCTGACCCCCTTCAATCCTGGGATTTTGACCAATAAATACAGAAAATTGATCCCAAAGGGTCCCCGGGGTCATCCAGCCTGACCCTCTTTAATGCGCCCCGGCTCCCCTTTTCTCCAGGAGCAGCACCCGGAAAAGGAGCTGATCCGCTCCAAGCAAGAAGAGGTCAACGCCTCCTGGCAGCGTCTTAAAGGACTAGCGCTCCAGAGGCAGGGAAAACTCTTCGGGGCGGCCGAAGTGCAGCGCTTCAACAGGTGGAACAGATTTAAATTGAAAATCAACAGATTTTATTTCTATTCTGTTCTATTCTATTCTGTTTCCTTTCACCTTTTTATTCTATTCTACTCTATTCTATCTTTATTCCATTCCATTATTTTATTTTATTCTATTCTATTCTATTTCTTTTCATTTCATTTTATCTATAGTCTATTTTAATTTATTTTCTTTTTTCGATTTATATCCTATGCTATTTCCATTTTATTTTGTTCTATTTATATTCTTCTTTATTTTATTCTATTCTATTTATATTCTATTTCAATTTATTTTATTCTATTTTTATTCTAATTCAATTTATTTTATTTTGTTCTATTTGTATTCAATTTTATTTCAATTTATTTTATTCTATTTATATTCTATTAGTAAATTAAGCCTGTTACAAAAACGGGCGCTAGAAAGTATACGGAAGCAAGGCGAGGCGGCTCACTGTTTCCGCGGGAGGCGTCGGGAAAGGAGCTGCGCGGCGCCCGGAAGCGGGAGACTTATGCCCGGGAGAGGCTGCGAGAGAGAGACAGAGGCCTCCTGCTTGTCTTCGCTCGCGGCAGCCTCGGCCCTGGCGGAGAAGGAGGAGGAGCGGGAAGGGGGCGCGGGGGTCCTGGAGGGGAGGCAGGCCGGCCGACAGGCGGCAAGAGGCGGCTCCGCACGTCAGGTGAGGCCGCACGTTTCAAAAGTCAGCGGAGGACACGCGTATTCCTCGTGTCCTGCCGGGGGGCTGAGAGGGTGCCCGGCCTCCCGGCGAGGCAGGCGGCCTGGCTCAGCCCGCCGCGCCCCCCTCCGCTGGCCGCGCCTCCCTCGGTCACCGGCTGCGGCGGCGACCGGGATCCGAAGTGCGGAGGTGGCCAGCGGCGGGAGCGGCGCTTTGCGCTGCTTCCCCCGCGCTGTGGAAGCGGTAAAGGCGGCGGCGGGAGCCTCCAGTAACGGCGGCGGCGGAAGCGGCGCTTTGCGCCGCTTTCCCTGCGCTTTGCAGACAGTAACGGCGGCGGCGGGGCTCGGAGCTGCGGGGGTGGGCAGGAAGAGGCGTAACCGCCATCTCTACGCTCCAATCCCTGCGTCCCTGTGTGACATACGCAGTAGCGCACTTCCGTGACACACAGAAAGTGGACGCAGGGACACAGCAAGATCATTATATAGGATTTCAATTTATTTTATTTTATTTATATTCTAATTCAATTTACTTCATTCTGTTTGTATTCTATTTTATTACAATTTATTTTATTCTATTTATATTCTATTTCAATTTATTTTATTTATATTCTAATTCAATTTATTTCATTCTATTTGTATTCTATTTTATTGTATCCTATTTATATTCTAATTCAATTTACTTCATTCTGTTTGTATTCTATTTTATTACAATTTATTTTATTCTATTTATATTCTATTTCAATTTATTTTATTTATATTCTAATTCAATTTATTTCATTCTATTTGTATTCTATTTTATTGTATCCTATTTATATTCTAATTCAATTTATTTTATTTTATTCTATTTGTATTCTATTTTATTTCAGTTTTATTTTATTCTATTTGTATTCTATTTTATTCTAATTCAAATTATTCTATTCTATTTATATTCTATTTTATTTATATTTTATTTTATTTTATTTATATTCTAATTCTATTTATTTTATTCCATTCTGTTTGTATTCAATTTGTTTTATTCTATTTGTATTCTAATTCAATTTATTTTATTCTATTTTATTTCAATTTATATTTATTCTATTTCATTGCATCTTTTCCTTTTAAATAATTTTATTTGTTCCATTTCATTTTTATTTTATGCCATTTTGTTTTGTTCTAATCTATTCCGTTTCATATTACTCTATTATTATTTTTTTGTTCCATTCTGTTCCATCTCATTTTATCCCGTTTCCTTTTCCGCAGGGACGTCGACGAGACCATCAGCTGGATCAAGGAAAAAGAGCAACTCATGGCTTCGGACGATTTTGGACGGGATCTCGCCAGCGTCCAAGCTCTGCTGCGGAAACACGAGGGGCTGGAGAGGGACCTGGCTGCCCTCGAAGACAAGGTGGGCGGGGCTGGCGGGCGATTGGACCAATCGGGAATGAGGGCGGGGCCTCAAACAGGAAGTTGTGTATAGGAAGCTTTATCTCTCCCTTCTGGGCATATGGCATCCCGAAACTAACATTTGCCGTATTTTACTGTGTATAAGACGTGGTTTTTCACCCGAAAACGGGTGAATTGGAGTGATTCATACCGTATTTTTCTGTGTATAAGACGAGGTTATACAAATACAAATTATCTTTACAGTGGGACCTCGACTTACGAGCGATTCGACTTTTATAATTTAATTTATAATTTATAATTTTTCAACTTACGAATGACTTCCGGGAGAAACAAAATGGCCGCCGCAACCGAATTTTTCGACTTACGAAAGGAAGTCGCGGCCACTTTAATAGGATTTTTCCGACTTACGAATTTTCGACTTACGAAAATTGCGTCGGATCGCATTATCGTCGTAAGTCGAGGTCCCACTGTATTACGGTCAAAGACCAGAGGTTAAAAAACAAGGTTAAAAAAAAACGAGGTTGAAAAAAAATAAATTCCAAAATGGAATTTTAAAAATCAGGCCATAGAAAAGGACGGAATGAAATGAAAATGGAATGAATTTGAAAAAATGGAATTGGGGGGGGGGGAAATGGAATTGAATTGAATTAAAGCAATGAAAATGGATTTGAATTAAAGCAACGAAATGAAATAAAAATGGATTTGAATGAAATAAAAGCAATGGAATTGAAATGAAATTGGGGGGGGGAATCACGTTATGCTTTCTCTCCTTTCCCAAACGGAAATTTAAATTTAAATTAAATAATTACTCCGATTTCAGGGGGGAGGGAAATCATGTAATGCTTTCTCTCCTTTCCCAAACGGAAATTTAAATTAAATAATTACTTCGATTTCAGAAAAATGGGGGGGGGGGAAGAGATGTATCCGTGTATAAGACGTGTCCCTAATTTGGACTTGATTTTTTTTCCGGGGGGGGGGGCTCGTCTTATGCACGGAAAAATACGGGAATAATTACTCGGGTTTACTCGTCTTCTACACGGAAATTTAATTTAAATTTCTTTGCTTCAGTTTTTATAGAAGAACTAGCTGACCCGGGCACGCGTTGCTGTGCCTCATTTTGTGGAAACAGCCCTGAGAGTTCCCCGTCGCCTGTTATTTTATCCTCTCCCCTTCCCCCCTCCTGCTCCTCTCTCGTCACGGACTCAATTTTAGCGATTTCAGAGTCACTCACGTAGCAGAAAGATGGTCTGTGTGTAAAGGAGCTGCAGAAATAAATCTCCCAGGAGTCTGCTACTTCTTTATCTAGAAATTTTATGATTTACAGCACAAACGACCAGGGAGAAAGAGAAGGCATGGCTAACTCGGCCGTGCCCTGCTGCGGCTGAATTTGTGAAACTGAAGAAGTTCCCCTGTTCAACTTCCGTCTGCCCCTTCTTGGTCCCCACCCCCGTTTTCAATTACCCTCTTCTCCGCCCCCCCCTTTTCAATTACCGGTTTGTGAGCTTGCAAATGGCCGATGGAGCTCTGGCAGGGGGAAGGTTTTGTAGCTGCAGTCCCAGTATAGCCGTTGCTAGAGGGCGAGGTTTTGCTGGTGATGTCTAATAGCTGCGCCAATTTTTTGCTTTTGTAGCTGTAGTACCAGTATAGCTGTCGCTAGAGGGCGCTGTTTTGCTGGTGACTTCTAATGTGTACACCAATTATTATTTTTTGCGTTTTTTTTTATTTTAGGTATGTCAGGTGTGGTTTTTTGAATTTTTATTATGCCAGATCCTTCCTTGATGGTCGTGGTACGCTGTGTCCTAATTTGATGAGATTTGGTCCAGCGGTTACGGAGCAAGGTGGTGTCCGCCACGCACGCAATGGGAACATTTTTACATATATAGATAACTAGCGGGCCTAGCCACGCCTTGCTGTGGCTGATTTTATGCTTATTACCATCAGTAGCAGCCGCAGCCAAAATAAACCCCCACCTACCAGCGCCTGCGTCGTGTGCACTCTGCACACGCTCAGGTGCCCTCTTGCGGCCTGTGGCAGAAAAAGCCTATGAAGGAGGCCTCTGACGCCGCGCGGTTGGTTGGGATAATAAGCCCACCGTTTCCCAGCATGCCTTGCGGTTTGGGTGAAAGAGCTTAGTTCCCCCACAGGGCGCCTTGATTCCATTTCCCAGTGTGCCTTGCGGGTCCGGCCTAGTTAACTGCGAGAGGCAGCGGCCTCCATTTCCCAGCGTGCCTTTGACAAAAGAGATATTTACATTTCCCTGTTTCCCAGCCAATCCTTGCAGAGAAACAGTTTGTCAGTTTGGGAGTGAAAATGGAGGCAGGTCTATGGCCTGTCTTCAGACATGTGGCCTTGTTTTGCTTGGCACACTTATGAACAATTATATATATAGATAAGACCTTGATATTCTTACAACACCTTGCAGGTCCGGCCTAGTTAACTGTGAGAGGCAGCTGCCTCCATTTCCCAGCGTGCCTTGCGGCTATTAAAAGCCTATTAAAAGCCGAGTCGACTATCAGGGAAAGAGGCAGGCCATCGCTTCTTTGAACTCTATTTCCCAGACATCCTTGCGGCCCTGGCCTGAAGAGTCCATTGAGATATGACGCTGCCCTGCGATGAGCCTTTCTATTGGAACATGATGATGACATATAACGTGTGCGCCAATTTTTTTTGCGTTTTTTCTATATTTTAGGTATGTTAGGTGTGGGTTTTTTGAATTTTTATTATGCCAGATCCTTCCTTGATGGTCATGGTACGCTGTGTCCTAAATTTGATGCGATTTGGTCCAGCGGTTACGGAGCACGGTGGTGTCCGCCGCGCACGCAATGGGAAAATTTTTATATATATAGATACATAGCAGGTCATTTTTATGAAGAGCCGCTTCACCCGCCTTCGTCTCTCCCCGCCTCCAGGTGAAGGCGCTGGGCGCCGAGGCCGACCGCCTCCAGCAGTCCCACCCCCCCAACGCCTCCCAGATCCACGTGAAACGGGAGGAGCTGATCGCCAACTGGGAGCAGATCCGAACTCGGGCCGCCGAGAGGCACGCCCACCTGAACGACTCCTATCGGTAAGGGCGCGACCCGGCTTTTGGGGAGAGGCTCTCTCCGCACCATTTTTTTAAAAAATTGTTTTATGGTTTTGCAGAAATCTTTATTATTAATTTATTTTCTTCATTGGCTAATCAGTGGAAATTAATAATAATAATAATAATAATGAAAAATAATAAAAAATCATTAATACAGTTAATAAACGAATACAATGCAATTAATAAAATGAATTAATAAATTTTATAAAATTGATAAATTAATAAAAAAAGATTTCTGCAGAGTCGGAAAACAAATTTTTAAAAATGGGGTGGAGAGAAATTAATTTATTTTATTTATTTTATTTTGTTTATTAACTAATAAATGAAAATTAATAAAATTAATTGATGAAATTAATAAACTAATACAATAAAATTAATAAAATTAATCAAGAAATTTTATAAAATGAATAAGAAAGATTTCTGCAAAGTTGGGAAACAAAATAAACGGGGTGGAGAGAAATTTAATTTATTATTTTATTTTACTTCATTCATCAATGAAAATTAATAAAAGTAATAAAATTAATAAACTAATACAATAAAATTAATAAGATCAGCAGCCCTGATTTTTGTTGACGCCGAAAAAGCGTTTGATAACTTATCTTGACTTCCGTATTTTTCGAGTTACGAGGGATCAAAGCAGCCACCGCTTCCGAATTTTTTCGAGTTACGATTGGAAGCCGTGGCCGCTTTAGATAGGGGTTTTTCGACTTGCGAAGGTTTTTTCGAGCTACGAATGCGTTCTCCAACACATTCCTGTGGGGACTCGACTTACGATTTTTTCAAGTTCCGACGCTCTCGTCGGAACGGATTACATTCGTAAGTCAAGGGTCCACTGTAATAACATCTTTTTAAAAAACTTCACATTTTTGCGATTTCGCCAAAAACCTTGGCCGAAATTTTCCCCAAAGGCTGTGATTTTGCAAAAAGCTTTGCCCAGTATTTTCCCCCAACTTCCCCCCCCAAAGGCTGCAGCGATTCCTGGCGGATTTCCGCGATCTCACCAGCTGGGTGACAGAAATGAAGGCTCTCATCAACGCCGACGAACTGGCCAATGACGTCGCCGGGGCAGAAGCCCTCCTTGACCGCCATCAAGAACACAAGGTAAATATCCTTTCAGCAAATCCAATTTCAACTAAACTTCTATTGATTTTCAATTACATTGATTAAAATTAATTTTTACTCATTTTTAGAAATGTTGTATTAAAGTTCTCAAGGATAACCTGCCACTTTCAGCATCGGCAAAGCCAATTTTATTCATTTTTAAATTGTTTAATTAAACAGATTAATTTTAAATTACATTTATTAAATTAATTTTTTAAATTTTTTTTTAGAAATACTGTATTAAAGTTCTCAAGGATAACCTGCCATTTATTATCCTTTCAGCATCAGCGAAGCCAATTTTATTCATTTTTAAACTGTTTATTAAATTAAACAGATTAATTTTAAATTACATTTATTGAATTTGATTTTTTAATAATTTTTAGAAATACTGTATTCAAGTTCTCAAGGCTAACCTGACATTTACAAAGCCATTTTTATTCATTTTTAAATGGTTGAGTCAATTAAACGTACATCAATCAATTAAGTATACTACTTATTTGTTTTTTACATGTTTATTTTTTATTCAATTGACTCCCATCAAATTTCCCCCCCGCAGGGAGAAATTGACGCCCACGAAGACAGCTTCAAGTCGGCTGACCAGTCCGGCCAGGCCCTCCTCGCAGCCGGACACTACGCTTCTGGGGAGGTGGGAGAGAAGGTAAGGGTGGAAATTACTTGGGAATTCTTTATTCTCCCGCGGAATTGCATCCCGACGGACGGTTGGGGGTTCAAGCCAAAGCGCTCCATTTGGGGTTTGAATAACCTTCGGGTTAGAGGTTAGGGTTTGGGTAGGGGTTAGAGGGAAGGGATTGGGGGTTAGGGGTTTGTGTTAGGGTTAGAGGTTAGGCCTTAGGGTTGGGGGTTAGAGTTAGAGGTCAGGCATTGGGGGTAAGGGGTTTGTGTTAGGCTTAGGTTGGGGGTTAGAGTTAGAGGTCAGACATTGGGGTCAGGGGTTTGTGTTAGGGTTAGAGGTCAGGCATTGGGGGTCAGGGGTTTGTCTTAAGGTTAGAGGTCAGGCATTGGGGGTTAGGGGTTTGTGTTAGGGTTAGACATTAGGGTTGGGGGTTAGAGGTCAGGTGTTGGGGGTTAGGGGTTTGGGTTAGACTCAAAGGTTAGGCCTTAGGGTTGGGGGTTAGAGGTAGAGGTAAGGGTTAGAGGTCAGGCATTGGGGGTCAGGGGTTTGTCTTAAGGTTAGAGGTCAGGCATTGGGGGTTAGGGGTTTGTGTTAGGGTTAGACATTAGGGTTGGGGGTTAGAGGTCAGGTGTTGGGGGTTAGGGGTTTGGGTTAGACTCAGAGGTTAGGCCTTAGGGTTGGGGGTTAGAGGTAGAGGTAAGGGTTAGAGGTCAGGCATTGGGGGTCAGGGGTTTGTCTTAGGGTTAGAGGTTAGGCCTTAGGGTTGGCATGGGGGATATTCAATGCCTTAAATATCATTTCCCAAAAATTCTTTCCAATATTTTTTCCCACCAGTCATTTCAAACATATTTTCCAATTCCTTAAATATCATTTCCCAAAAATTCTTTCCATTTTTATTTTATTTTCACAAATGTCATTTCAAACATTTTCCCCAATTCTTTAAATATCATTTCCAATAATTCTTTCCATTTTTTTTATTTTCACAAATGTCATTTCAAACATTTTTTTCCAATTCCTTCAATATCATTTCCAATAATTCTTTCCATTTTTTTATTTTCACCAGTCATTTGAAACATTTCCCCCGTTCCTTAAATATCATAAATGTACAAAAAATTTGAATTTCCCAAAAAATCTTTGCAAATCTACATTTATTTTAATTTTTTTTGGACCAATGTCCTTTGAAACGCACACCACCCTCGATTCGTTATATATATCGTTTCCCCCGTGACCTCCTGACCTTTTCTCTCCCCCCCCCCAGCTGACCCTCCTCTCGGATGAACGGGCGGCCCTCTTGGAATTGTGGGAGCTCCGGCGCCAGCAGTACGAACAGTGCATGGACCTCCAGCTCTTCTACCGAGACACTGAGCAGGTCGACAACTGGATGAGCAAGCAGGAGGTCAGCGCCACTCGCACTCGGCTCCGCCAACGTTCCAGGGACGCGGAAGGGGGGGCGGCGGCCGGACGAGAATCCCAGCTTCCCCGAAAGAGCGTCTCCACTAATGCCTTACCTCTAACTCTAACCCCCCAACCCTAAGGCCTAACCTCAAACCCTACCCCTAACCCCTGCCCTCTAACCCCCAACCTTAAGGCCTAACCTCTGACCCTAAAACGAACCCCTAACCCCCAACACCTGACCTCTAACCCCAACCCTAAGGGCTAACCCCCAACGCCTGACCTCTAATCCCAACCCTAAGGCCTAACCTCTGACCCTAACACAAACCCCTAACCCCCAACGGCTGACCTCTAACCCCCACCCCAAGGCCAAACCGTAACCTGTAATCCTGACCCCCAACCTCTAACCCCGACCAACCCTACCCCTTCGCCCTAAACCGGGGGTCTGCAACTTAAGGCCCGCGGGGGCCGCTTAACCGGCCCACAAGCTGCCCCCGGACCGAGCCCCCCGGGGTGGGGGGCTTGCTTCTGCGGCGCTGGGAATCGCGGGAAAATGGAAGGAATTTTAAAAAAATATTAAAATTGAAATTAAAATTGAGTTGAGATGAATCAAAACGAGGAAAGGAAAGGAGAATTCAATTAAATTTGAAAACGAGAATTAAAATAATGCTTTTTCTCGCTTTTCCAGGCTTTTCTGCTCAACGAAGACCTGGGCGACTCTCTCGACAGTGTGGAAGCTCTGCTGAAGAAGCACGAAGACTTTGAGAAATCGCTCAGCGCCCAGGAGGAGAAAATCACTGTACTTTTAATTTTAATAATTTCCATTTCCGTTTTCATAATTTTCATTTAACATAATTTCCATTGTAACAATTTCCATGGCAATAATTTTCATTTTAATACTTTTCATTTTCATGGCAATAATTTTCATTGGAATTTCCTTTCCATTTGAGTAATTTCAATTTTAATAATCTTCATTCCCTTTTTTTAATTTTCATTTAAATCATTTGCATATATTATTCTATTGGGAGCCTCCCGGAGTGGCTGGGGAAACCCAGCCAGATGGGAGGTGTATAAATAGTCATTTTTATTATTTTTATTAGTAATGATTCGTAATTAGTATTACGAATTATTTTATTATTTTATTAGCAGTTATTGGTAAATTTATTAATAATTATTAGTAATTATTATTATTATTATTATTATTAAATTTGGAGTAATTCAATTTTGCAGGCCCTGGATGAATTTGCCACCAAGCTGATGCAGAACAACCACTACGCCAAGGAGGACGTCTCGAGCCGGAGGGACGCGGTACGTTTGGGGCGGCGCCGTGCCCCTCGTTGGGTGCCCGCTTCTCGAATCCCCGTTTCCCTCCCCTCCATGCTATTTGCATACCGTTGTTGTTATTATTATTCATAATATTATTTTGCAGAGAGCGGTGCAATTGAAATCTCTGGGGCTGGTGGGGGGGTCACAGCCCTCCCTCTGGGATCATGTCTGGGAAGCGGGGTGCAGGGTCCAGACCCAGGGGCGTACGAAGTGGGTGGCGGAGGGGGCAGGTTGTCCCAGGTGCCACTCGGGGTGGGTGGCAGAGGGGACAGGCCCGCCCCAGGTGCCGGAGAGGGTTCCTCCGCCGCTTTCCGGCCCCCTAGGGTCCTCTCCCCCATGTTTTCCAGAGGGGGGCCGCCGCAACGGGGACGATCCTTCCTTTGAAAGGTCCGGGGGGGGGCCCCGGCGGCTAACGGGTTGATTCCGGGCGGGCGGATTCGTTGGATACATATCTGAAATTTCAAGTCAGAAAACCAAATAAATTATAAAAATAATATTAATATTAATAGAACAGGACCTACAAAGGGGATGATGGAAGTCCAGGAGATTGCTTGGAATCTTGTTTCTGGTCATTTGGGTTTGATCCGTATCTGTTAAATTTTAAGTTGGGAAGCCAAATAAATTTTGAAAAAAATTAAATTCTTATTATTACCTTGAAACTGTTTTGTGGGTCTATGGACTGCAATAAAGATATAAATCTATATATTATATTTTTTAATATATTAATTTATTATAGTTATTGTAATAATATTTATTATTATTATCTTGAAACTGCTTTGTGGGTCTATGGACTGCAATAAAGATATATATTTATATATTATATTTATTATTTTTATTATATTCATTATTATTTTCATTAAGTTATTATAGTTATTATATTATTATTTTATTCTTATTATCTTGAAGGTGTTTTGTGGGTCTATGGACCACAATAACGATATATATTTATATATTATATTCATTATTATTATTATTATTATTAGTTTGAAACTGTTTTGTGAGTCTATGGACCGCATAAAGATATATATTTATATATTATATTTATTATGGTTATTATGATTATTAGTAGTTTGTTTATTATATTTAATTATTATTGTTAATATTCTTATTGTTCTTTTTAACCGGAGAATCTGTTCTTTTCCTTTTCCTGCCCCCCCGGCAGCTCTTGAACCGCCGCAACGCCCTGCACGAGAGGGCCCTACACCGGCGGGCGCAGCTGGCCGACTCCTTCCACCTCCAGCAGTTCTTCCGCGACTCGGATGAGCTGAAGAGTTGGGTCAACGAGAAGATGAAGACCGCCACCGACGAGGCCTACAAGGTGCGGGACCCGGACTCCTTCCCCGTTTCCTGTCGGGGCCCATACTCCTTTCCCGTTTCCCGTCGGGGCCCATACTCCTTTCCCGTTTCCTGTCGGGGCCCATACTCCTTTCCCGTTTCCCATCGGGGCCCATACTCCTTCCCCGTTTCCTGTCGGGGCCCATACTCCTTTCCCGTTTCCCGTCGGGGCCCATACTCCTTTCCCGTTTCCTGTCGGGGCCCATACTCCTCCATTTCCTACCGGGTCGGCGTGCCCCTGTCCCATCTTGTATAAAATGCCCCCTATTTTGGGGGGACTCCGATTTAAGAAAATGGGGAGAGATTTTTCCGCCCCCTAATTTTTTATGTATATATTTTTTTTGGGGGGGTGACCTCGTCTGATTACGGAAAAATATATACATACATACACACACACACACACACACACACACACACTGGATCCCCTGGATACAAATTTAATTCATTTTGGGGGTCCATTCGTACCCCGAAAAACTGGTACCCGGAGGCACCGCCTCTGCGTACACGTGGGTCGCAAAACCGGGGGGGGGCTGAAAAAAATCAGATTAAAGTCCACCCCGTGTGGTGGGAGGTGCCCCCCGGGAGTATCCCGCCGCCCCCCAATTCTCGCCCAGGCCGATGGAAAACAGAGTGCGTCCCCCCCTCCCCGCAGGACCCGTCCAACCTCCAGGGCAAAGTCCAGAAGCACCAGGCCTTTGAGGCGGAGCTCTCGGCCAATCAGAGCCGCATCGACGCCCTCGAGAAGGCGGGGCAGAAGCTGACGGACGTCCAGCACTACGCCTCCGACGAGGTGGACGCCCGGCGCAGCGAGGTCATCAGCCTGTGGAAGAAGCTTCTGGAAGCCACCGAGCTGAAAGGTCGGGCGCGGGGAGCAAGCGTTGATTAGTAGTAGTTCTATTATTATTACTATTATTAGAATTTGAATTTAGATACTGCCCTCCCACAGAGGTGAGAGGTTTACATATTATTATTATTATTATTATTATTATTACTATTATTAGAATTTGAATTTATATACTGCCCTGCCACAGAGGTGAGAGGTTTATATTATATTATTCTATATAATAAAGAGCCTGTGTCCGTCCGTACTTTCCGTGTGTCAGTGGAATTCGCAACTGGGCATGCCCCACACGGACGCAGGGATTGGACGACGCAGAGACTCTATGCAGATGAGACGGTCGGAGGCCGCCAATCGGAAGTGCGGGAGGGGAGGGGCTGCCTCGCCCTGCACTCAAAGAAAGTTGCTGGCGGCCATTTTGTGTGTGTGAGTGATGGGAGTTACATAAGGATTCCTCTCACACGCCCGCCCTAGGCCGACGGCCTCCCTCCCTCAGGGGCTCAAAGCAGCCCCCGTCCCGTCCTCGCCATGTCCCTGTACAGGAACTCGGTGTGGTTCGTGAAGGGGCTGGGAGCCAAAAGGGCAAAGAGAGGCGGGGGCTGCCATGGCCGTTTCCACACGGAGTTTGCTTACGGAGGGAAACCGGACCCCCCCTCCCCAGTACGTGGGATTTGAGCCCATTCCCCCTCCTCCGCCACACGCTTTAGGGACTTATGTAACGGGAGGGGCCAGCTTCCCTCACAGCTTCTCTTGGATGCGCTGCAGGATGAGGCCCGGCTGCCTTACCTGAAGGCTGCTGTCCTAATCCTACTTGCCTGAGGGAAATAAGTCCTGCTTTTAAAAATGTTTCACCACATATGTTCTAGCGCCCGTTAATTTAACGGGCTGAACGTCCACTAGTTAGAATTATAATTTATATACTGCCTTGCCACAGAGGTGAGAGGTTTATATTTTATTGTTATTGTTATTATTAGTGGTATTAGAATTATTAGTATTTGAATTTAGATACTGCCCTGCTACAGAGGTGAGAGGTTTATATTATTATTATTATTATTATTATTATTATTATTATTATTAATTAATAGTTATTATAAGCATTATTAGAATTTATATACTGCCCTGCCACAGAGATGAAATGTTTATATTATTATTATTTATTACTAATACTAGTAGGGCAACCCAGTCCGTTGCGTGGGATACAAATTATTAATAATAATGATAATAGTAATAATAATACTGTTCTGTCATCAGTTGGAAGCCACTGAGAGTGACTAGCAGTGATGGCTAACCTTGACACTCCAGATGTTTTGGAACTACAACTCCCATGATCCCTAACTAGCAGGACCAGTGGTCAGGGATGATGGGAGTTGTAGTCCCAAAACATCTGGCATGTCAAGGATAGCCATCACTGGACTAGGGCAACCCAGTCCGTTGGGTGGGATACCAATTACTACTACTACTGATAATAATAATGTTATTTCTGTTGGAAGCCACCGAGAGCAGCTAGGGATACCGAGTCTGTTGGGTGGGATGCCAATTAATAATAATAATGTTTTTATATCTTTTGGAATCCAATTTCGGTACAGATTTATTTTGAATAATCCTATCCTATATAATAAAGTGCCTGTGTCCCTCCGTAGCTTTCCGTCCGTCAGTGGAATTTGGTACTGAGCATGCTCTCCACTGACGCAGGGATTGGAGGGAGCGGGGAGAGAGGTGGGAAAGGGGGTGGAGTCGCAAGGGAGAGGGAGATAGGAAAAGGGAAGAGTGACAACATGCACGAACACTCAGAGGTCAATAGTGATGGGTTCTGGGTAGGGAAAGGGCTATAAGGGAGGATAGAGGTAGGAAAAGGGTAGAGGGGACAGAGGTAGAAAAGGAGTAGAGGAACCTCAGAGGTAGGAAAGGAGTAGAGGTGCCACAGTGGTAAGAAAGGGGTACATGGGCCACAGAGGTAGGAAAGGGGTAGAGGGACCTCAGTCTGCTTTTACAAATGTTTCACCACATATCTTCTAGCGCCCGTTAATTTAACGGGCTGAACGTCCACTAGTTCTTATTATTATTCTTATTATCTAACTATCGTCTCCCTCCCCCCGCTGCAGGGGTCAAGCTGCGCGAAGCCAACCAGCAGCAGCAGTTCAACCGCAACGTGGAGGACATTGAGTTGTGGCTGTACGAAGTCGAAGGTCACCTGGCCTCGGACGACTATGGCAAGGACCTGACCAACGTCCAGAACCTTCAGAAGAAGCACGCCCTCTTGGAGGCCGACGTGGCCGCCCACCAGGTGCCCTTTCGAAGAGCAAAACGGAAAATAAAAAAAGAATGAAAATTTAAGAATAAATTAACGATTTGTGATTTTTTATTATTATTAATAATTCATTGGTTTCATTTTTATTATGATTAATCATTTATGATTGTGATTATTTGTTTTCATTAATTCATTGTTATTTTTCATTTTTTTTCATTTTGATTACGGCGATTAATCATTTGTGATTATGATTATTTTTATTAATTCATTATTTTAATTTTTATTACGGTGATTAATTTGATTCTTATTATTTGTTATTATTTCCTTATGTTTTTCCTTTTTATTACTTATTACGTCAATAATTTGTTATTATTATTAATTCATTGTTATTTTTCCTTCTTTTTTATTATGACGATGATTAATAATTTGATTATCATTAATAGTTCATTATTTTTCATTCTTTTCATTTTTATTATGACGATTAATCATTTGTGATTATTTATTATTAATTTGTTGTTATTTTTCACTGTTTTTATCTTTATTATTATGGTTATTAATAATTTGTGATTATTATTATTTCCTTATTTTTATTTATTATTATGTCAATCAATAATTTGTTATAATTATGATTTATTATTAATTCATTGTTATTTTTCATTTTTATTACGATGATTAATCATTTATGATTATTATTATTTATTTTTATTCATTATTTTTCATTGTTTTTATTTTTATTATTACGTCAATCAATTTGTTATAATTATTTATTATTAATTATTTTCATTTTTATTATTACAATGATTAATCATTTACAATTAATATTTCTTTTTATTCATTATTTTTCATTGTTTTTATTTTTTATTATTACAGCGATTAATGATTTATGCTAGTTATTATTTATTATTACTAAATCATTGTTATTTTTCCTTTCCCCCCCCCCCTCCATTCTTACGACGATTTTCCAGGACCGGATCGACGGCATCGCCATCCAAGCCCGCCAGTTCCAGGAGGCGGGGCACTTTGACGCGGAGAACATCCGCAAGAAGCAGGAGGCCCTGGGGGCCCGCTACGCGGCCCTCCGCGACCCCATGGTGGCCCGGAAGCAGAAGCTGGCCGACTCGCTCCGTCTCCAGCAGCTTTTCCGTGACGTGGAAGACGAGGAGACCTGGATCCGCGAGAAGGAGCCCATCGCCGCCTCCACCAACCGAGGTCAGGATTGGTCGGCTCGTTTCATTGCCATTCATTGCTGTTGATTTATTTTATATTAATCAGTTTAAAAATAGAGAGTTCCCCCCCCAAAAAAAACCCTTTCCGTCGTGAAACAACCAACCTTGACCCTAGCCCGAAACTGCATTACGCCATCAGCTGTTTTGCAAGGGAAGTTCAATCGGGTCACATTGGGCGAGAGACATTGCCCATCTAGAACTAGCTGACCCGGCCACGCGTTGCCAATGCAAGAATTCAGTGTTTTATTAAACACCTAGCGAAAGTAGTACAATATAAATGTATAAATGTAAGTGACATATAGCACTAGCTGACCCGGCCACGCATTGCTGTGGCTATGTGTGTGAATGCTATGGTGTTCCCCTGTTCAACTTTCGTCTGCCCCTTCTCTGTCCCCACCCCCGTTTTCAATTACTGGTTTGTGAGTTTACAAATGGCCGGCGGAGCTCTGAGGTTTTGCTGGTGATGTCTAATAGCTGCGCTAGTTTTTTTGCTTTTGTAGCTGTACTACCAGTATAGCCGTTGCTAGAGTGCGCTGTTTTGCTGGTGATGTCTAATGTGTTTTTATGTATATCTGTGTGTGCCTGGTTGGGGACCGTAACAATAAATCTGAATCCTTGTAAGAATCCGTTCGTTGATTCGTGTAGTTGTTCTTTACTGAGAACTTTATTATTATTATTTTGTATTTATTATTTAGTAATATTCATTATTAATTAATGGTTATTAATATTCATTATTAATATTATTTATTGGGAATTTACTGAGAATTTTCAAATCCAAATTTTCATCTTTAAATAAGATGATTATAATGATGATGATAATAATAATAATAATAATAATAATAAATTACTATTCTGTGCTAATAATAATAATAATACCGTAAATACCATCCCATGCTAATAATTATAATAATAATAAATACCATCCCATGCTAATAATAATAATAATAATAATAATTACTATTATGTGCTAATAATAATAAATACTATCCCATGATGATGATGATAATAAATAGTGTCACATGCTAATGATAATGATAGTAATGCTATTCCACGCTTCTTATTATGATTGTTGGGTGACGATGTCCACTTTCCCCCTCTTTCAGGCAAGGACCTAATTGGCGTCCAGAACCTCTTGAAGAAGCACCAGGCTTTGCAAGCCGAGATTGCCGGCCACGAGCCCCGGATCAAAGCCGTCACTCAGAAGGGGAACACCATGGTAGAGGAAGGTGCGTCCGAGCGGAAACCCCTTTTGCCGACGGGGTTAGGGTTGGGTTAGGGCTCAGTGCTAGGGTTGGGTTAGGGTTAGGAATTGGGTTACGGTTACAGTTAGGAATCAGGTTAGCGTTAGGAGTCAGTGCTAGGGTTGGGTTAGGGTTCAGAATCGGGTTACGGTTAGGGGTCAGTGCTAGGGTTGGGTTAGGGTTCAGAATCGGGTTACGGTTAGGGGTCAGTGCTAGGGTTGGGTTAGGGTTCAGAATAGGGTTAGGGGTCAGTGCTAGGGTTGGGTTAGGGTTAGGGGTCAGTGCTAGGGTTAGGGTTCAGAATCTGGTTAGTTAGGGGTCAGTGCTAGGGTTGGGTTAGGATTAGGAATTGGGTTATGGTTAGGGGTCAGCGCTAGGGTAGGGTTAGGGTTCAGAATCGGGTTAGGGATAGGGGTCAGTGCTAGGGTTGGGTTAGGATTCAGAATCGGGTTATGGTTAGGGGTCAGCGCTAGGGTAGGGTTAGGGTTCAGAATCGGGTTAGGGATAGGGGTCAGTACTAGGGTTCGGTTAGGGGTCAGTGCTAGGGTTGGGTTAGGGTTTGGAATTGGGTTAGGGGTCAGTGCTAGGGTTAGGGTTAGGGTTCAGAATCGGGTTACAGTTAGGGGTCAATGCTAGGGTTGGGTTAGGGTTAGGAATTGGGTTAGGGGTCAGTGCTAGGGTTGGGTTAGGGTTCAGAATCGGGTTAGGGATAGGGGTCAGTGCTAGGGTTGGGTTAGGGTTCAGAATCTGGTTACGGTTGGGTTAGGGTCCAGAATCGGGTTAGGGTTAGGGGTCAGTGCTAAGGTTAGGAATCCGGTTAGGGGGTCAGTGCTAGAGTTGGGTTAGGGGTCAGAATCTGGTTAGGGTTAGTGGTCAGTGCTAGGCTTGGGTTAGGGTTATGAATCGGGTTAGGGGTCAGTGCTAGAGTTGGGTTAGCGATCAGAATCATGTTATGTTTAGGGTTAAGTGTTATGCTTGGGTTAGGGTTACGAATCGGGTTAGGGGTCAGAATCATGTTCCAGTTAGGGGTCAATGCCAGGCTTGGGTGAGGGTTCGGGGTCAGTGCTAGGGTTGGGTCAGGGTTAGCCGTCAGATGCCGAACCCGCCGTCCTTTTTCCCCTTTCCAAAACGCCCCTCTCCCTTCTTTCCTCCTCCGCCCCCTGTTTCCTGCCCCGCCTTCCTGTCCCCGCCTCTTCCTCTTCCTGCCCCCCAGGACACTTTGCCTCCGAGGACGTCAAAGCCAGGCTGGCCGACCTGCACCAGAAGTGGGAGTCGCTGAAAGGGAAAGCCTCCCAGCGGCGCCAGGATCTGGAGGATTCCCTGCAGGCCCAGCAATATTTCGCCGACGCCAACGAGGCCGAATCCTGGATGCGGGAAAAGGAGCCCATCATGGGCAGCACCGACTACGGGAAGGACGAGGACTCGGCCGAGGTGCGTCCCCAAATCTGCTTTCTTCTTTAAAATGGCATGTTTTTCATTTGCAAAAGCAAAAATAAATTGCAATTGCAATTATTCCGGCCCTTGCAAATCCGGTTGGCTCTCAAAATTTGCAGACTTTGCATTTGCAAACAAAGCAAGAGTAAAGTTGCAGTTGGGATTATTCCGGCCCCGTTGCAAATCTGGTTGGTTCTCAAAATTCGCAGACCTTGCAATTGCAAGGAAAAAGCAATAGTGCAGTTGCAATTATTCCGGCCCCGTTGCAAATCCGGTTGGTTCTCAAAATTTGCAGAATTTGCAAAAAAAAAAAATGCAAAAAAAAAAAGCAAAAATTTGCAAAAAAAAAGCAATAGTACAGTTGCAATTGGAATTATTCCGGCTCCATTGCAAATCCGGTTGGTTCTCCAAATTTGCAGACTTTGCATTTGCAAAAATAAAATAAAATGCAATAGTACAGTTGCAATTCCTTCCGTAATTTTTTCTTCCTGTCTTTCAGGCTCTCCTCAAAAAGCACGAAGCGCTGATGTCAGATCTGACCGCCTACGGCAGCAGCATCCAAGCGCTACGGGAGCAAGCCCAGGCCTGCCGCGTAAGGAGACCTGTTCTTATTGCTATTAATTATGACAATTAATTATCGTTTTATTGCCTTGTTCTCAGTTTTTTTTATTTGCGTTTCGACGGAAATGAGGCTGCACTTTAAGGTTGTATTTTAATTTTGCTTTTAAGTTGTATTTTTAATCCATTGTTTTTATGTCTGGTGTTAGTCGCCCTGAGCCCGGTCTCGGCTGGGGAGGGCGGGTATAAATAAAATTATTATTGTTACTGTTGTTATTATTATTATTATTATTATTATTATTATTTTCTTTCCTTTTGTTAATTTCTTTTTTTAAATTTTTTAATGATTTATTATAAATTTAGATTCTTACTCTCTGCTTCCTTACCCCCCCCCCCCAGCAACAAGTAGCTCCCACCGACGACGAGACGGGCAAAGAGCTGGTCCTGGCCCTCTACGACTACCAGGAAAAAAGCCCCCGCGAGGTGACCATGAAAAAGGGCGATATCCTGACCCTCCTCAACAGCACCAACAAGGTAAGGCACGGGAGACGCCTCGCTTTGGCCCGTTGGCCCCATTTTTACCCCATAGCTGGGGAGCTTTTTAAAGGATTTTACCCCATCGTTCTAGAGCTTTTCTTAGAATTTGACCCCAGAGTTAGTGATGTTTTTTAAGGATTCTACCCCATAGTTGTGGGTTTTACCCCATAGTTCTGGAGCTTTTCTTAGGATTTGACCCCATAGTTGTGGGTTTTACCCCATAGTTCTGCAGCTTTTCTTAGGATTTGACCCCGTAGTTAGTGACGTTTTTTAAAGATTTTACCCCATAGTTGTGGAGCTTTTTAAAGGATTTTACCCCATAGTTGTGGATTTTAGCCCATAGTTCTGGAGCTTTCCTTAGGATTTGACCCCATAGTTGAGGAGCTTTTAAAAGGATTTTACCTAATAATTAGTGATGTTTTTTAAGGATTTTACCCCATAGTTGTGGATTTTACTCCATCGTTGTTGAGCTTTCTTTTAGGATTTTACCCCATCGTTGTTGAGCTTTCTTTTAGGATTTTACCCCATTGTTGTTGAGCTTTCTTTTAGGATTTTACCCCATCGTTGTTGAGCTTTCTTTTAGGATTTTACCCCATCGTTGTTCAGCTTTCTTTAGGATTTTACCCGAGTTGTTGAGCTTTTTTTTAGGATTTTTACCCCAGAAGCCGCGCTCTACTTGCGGACGGTATATTAATTCGATAAATAATAAACCGTTGCCCCGCCCACCTCTCTCTCTCTCTCTTCTCTCCCTCCCTTCCCGCCCCCCCCCAGGACTGGTGGAAAGTCGAGGTGAACGACCGGCAGGGTTTCGTCCCTGCCGCCTACGTCAAGAAGCTCGACCCGGCGCAGTCAGGGTCGCGGGAGAACCTGCTGGACGAGCAGGGTGGCATCGCCGTGCGGCAGGAGCAAATCGACAACCAGTAAGGGTCCGGAGGGCCAAATCGGGAATAAGTCGGGAATTTGGGGGGGGGGTTCCGACGGGCCGAGACGACCGTCTCCTCCAGCTATACGTAGACAACATCGCAGTTCACGCCGCCTTCCTCTCCTCGACTTCTCCCCCCCATTTTTGTAGCATTTCTATAACTTCCCCGACTTGCCCCCCCCCGCAATTTCCCACGTCTTAACCCGTCTCGCACCTTCTCTGCCCAAAATGGCACACCCACCCCGGCAATCACAACTTTTACCCGATTTGCAAGCGTAACTCCCGAATTGGCCCGGCATGTGAACCCCAACTTCCCCAATTAACTCCCGGTTCTGCTACTTTTATTTTAATAACGGATTATTTTAGTTATTTTTATTTTAGTTTTATATATACACACACACACTGGTATATAATTTATTACATATTTTTATTTTAAATTTACTTTTATTTTAATTATGGATTATTAGTTGAATTTAGCCCGTTAAATAAACGGGCGCTAGAACATATGTGGTCAAGACCCCCCCAAAAAACACAGCTGGGCCTCCCCCCCGCTTCCCTCCTCCTCCTCCTCCGCCTTCTCCTCAATGGCCCCGGTGCTCGCCGTCTCTCGGTGGCTTGGCCGCTCCCCCCCGCAGCTCGGCTCTCTTGTCCGTCGTCTGCGCCGGCGCCGCCTCTCCCGGCAGCCAGGGCTGAGGCGAGTCGACAGCGGCCGCCTCAGCCCGCTTTCCCCAGCACTGCCCCTCTCTCTATCTCTCTCCCGCTCGCTCACTCGCTCGCTCTGCCTCCCAGGAACCCAACCGCTCCGCGTGTGGGATTGGCGAAGTCGCCTGCCTGTCAAGGCGGGAGGAGGCTTCTATGATTCTCTTCTACCCAACTAATTCCTCTGCAAAGGCCAAAATCAGTTTCTATTCTCTCCCTTTGCGTAAAGACCCTTCCAAAGCACACAAAACTACAATTCCCGTCATGCACCGGACAGCAAAGCTTCCGGGTGCTTGTAGCCCTCTTGCGCTCCCTCTTGCCTTCGCATCGGGGGAGCGAGGCCCGCCTGGCGAACTACAACTCCCATGGTGGCGCGCGGCACGCCTCCGCTTCGCCTCCTCTCTCCCTCTCCCTCTGCCTCTCCCCGCTTTGCGCTCCGAACAGCTGATCCCGAGGCGCAATGGCTGCAGCAACCGCCGCGGATGCGGGGCACGGGACGGCAGAGAGCGAAGCGGGAGACAGGGATCTCGGGGGCGACAGGTAAGAGGAGAGACCTCCCCTTGGGTGGAGGGTGCCCCGGTGGTTCTTCCCGCACGGGGGTTCCCCGGGGAGAGGCGCGCTTCGTTGCGCCTGGTTGCGAAGGGAGAGGAGGCAGCTGGATGCGCGGAAAACGGAGTCCCGGCCGGGCGGAGCTCACTGGCAGAGCGCCCGCCTTCTGCGCAGAAGGTCCCGGGTTCAATCCCCCGGCTTTGCAGGCTCCTCCATGGAGACCGCCGCCCCCACTCCCCGGCCCCGCGGCGGCCCCCTTCCCCGATCTTCGCCCCAGGGCTGCACAGCATCTACGGCGAGTGCCAGCGCCTGTACCCGGAGCAGCCCAACCCGCTGCAGGTCACCGCCATCGGCGCGGGAGCTTCGGCGCGGCGGAGCGAGCGGCTTTCGTGTGAGGGAGAAGGAGCGGCCAGCTTTGTGCGAGGCGGCGGCACTGACCCAACTGACGCGCCTGCGCACGGCCGCCCTCTCGGACACGCCCCCCTCTCCGCCCGCTCCAATCCCTGGCCGCCCGAAGTCTCTGCGTCGTCCAATCCCTGCGTCCGTGTGGGACATGCGCAGTGGCGCAATCCACTGACACACGGACTGGACGCAGGGACACAGGGACTTTATTATATAGGATTTTAGTTATTTTAATTTAGTTATATATATATTATTTATTATATATTTTTATTTTTATTTTAGTTATTTTAATTTTAGTTTTTAGGGTTGTTGTTTTTTAGTTTTAGTTTTTTTAAATTTTAGTTCTTTAATTATTTTTCCGTGTTTAAGACTAGGGTTTTTCACACACACACACACACACACACACACACACAATTTATTGTTATGATTATCTATTTTTAAAAAAACAGTTTTTATTCTGTATACTTAGAAACGTGTAATTTTTCTTAATGGCAAAGAAAGAAAGAAAATTAGGATTATTAGGATTATTGTGACTATTTTCATCCCTCTCCCTGCAGGGACAGCTGAACAGTACTGCCGTTTTAACCCCTCCCCCAAGTTCTCCCCTTTTTCCCGCTTGTCGCGAATAACCCCCGGGCATGACCCCCCCCGCCATGCACCCTCTTTATTTTTCATTAACCGGACTAATTCCCCGCATGCTCTCTGCTGTGTCCCTTCTCTGTGCAGGACTTTGCTAACCAAGGAAGCGGGTAGCGTCTCTCTGCGCATGAAACTGGTCGAAGAACTGTGAGTAGGACCCCTTTCGCCTACTCCCCATGTCTGGAGGGGGGCACGGGGCGGCTCACTTGGGGGACAGGGGGTTCGGTGGGTCCCGACCTCCTCCTACTTGCGCCTCCTGGATTCGCACCCAGGTCAAAGGTCTAGAGCGGGGGGTTTTGACCCGGGGGGGCGGGGCAACTCGGACCTTCGTCCATCTTCCCTCTAAGGCCGAGGGCATCCTCTTCCCGGACCCCTGGGGGACAGCGCTGCCTCTTTGGGGGGCAGGGGGTGGCTGAGAGGCCAGCGGTTTAGGGGTTCAGGAAGGACATAGCTTGAAAAGGGGGTCACTTCTTTGGGGGGCAGCTCAGAGACCAGCAGTTTGGGGGTACAGGAAGAATGTAGCTTGTCAAGGGTGCTGCCTCTTTGGGGGGCAGGGGGTGGCTGAGAGGCCAGCGGTTTAGGGGTTCAGGAAGGACATAGCTTGACAAGGGGGTCACTTCTTTGGGGGGCAGCTCAGAGACCAGCAGTTTTGGGGGTACAGGAAGAATGTAGCTTGTCAAGGGTGGCAACTTGGAGACCAGCCTCTGCCTGGAGACCCCCCCAAGGAGAGGAGATAGGAGGTTGAAGGCACGCTCCCCAAAGGAGGGGGGTTCGGGATAGGGCAAGAGGGTTCCTGAGGTTTCGGAGGCACAGAAAAGACGTCGGGGGCCACTGACCTCGCAAGCTTTCCCATAGAGTTTATTGGGGCTTTCTGGTTCCGTAATCGGATCGAGACCCCGATATAAAGTGGCCTATAAATTTGATACAGAAGAATTTGCGGCGCCGTAAGCGGTCGCTCGGTCAACTCGATGAGGTCGAAAGCCTTCTCCCTGTGTCTGGGGTCCAAGAGCGAGATCTGACAGGGTTCCCATCCGGGGCTGACCTCGCAAGCTTCTCCATAGTTTATTGGGGCTTTCTGGTTCTGTAATCTGATCGAGACCCCCGGATATAAAGCAGGATATAAATTCAATACAGAAGAATTTGTCGCTCGGTCAACTCGATGAGGTCGAAAGCCTTCTCCCCGTTTCCGGGGCCCAAGAGCGAGATCTGATGGGGTTCCCCTCTCCCCCCCCCCCGGTTTCCGGGGCTTCCCCTCCCCTGTGCCCCAGGTACGGCTCCCTCCTGGAAATGGGGGAGAAGCGGAAGGGCATGCTGGAGAAGAGCTGCAAGAAGTTCACGCTCTTCCGGGAGGCCAACGAGCTGCAGCAGTGGATCAACGAGAAGGAGGCGGCCCTCACCAACGAGGAGGTGGGCGCCGACCTGGAGCAGGTGGAGGTGCTGCAGAAGAAGTTTGACGACTTCCAAAAGGTGAGCTCTGTGGAACGGAGGAGCCGGCCGCACATCCGATGGAGGTTGAATCCTGCCAAGACAGAAGGACTGTTTTGGGGGGACAGGTTGTGGGGGACTCCCTGGTCCTGAATGGATTCAGTCTAGTAGTTGGGTCGTCCCAGGATAGATTCAGACTCACAGGGGTGTCAAACTCAAATTCATCGGGGGCCGCATCAGCAGTTTGGTCACCCTCAAAGGGCCGGTGACCCTCAAAGGGCCGCCCTCTCCCTCTCCACTGTGTGGAAAAAATATTTTTTTCTGGTTTTCCTCCTCTAAAAGGCTAGGAGGGAGGGAAGGAAGAGAGAGAGAAGGAAGGAAGGAAAGAAGGAAAGAAAGAAGGGGTGAGAAAGAGAGATGGATGGATGGATGGATGGATGGATGGATGGAAGGAAGGAAGGAAGGAAAGAAAGAAAAATAAAGGGAGAGAGAGAGAGAGAGAGAGAGAGAAGGGAGGGAGGGAAAAGGAAGGAAGGAAAGAAAGAAAGAAAGGAATGAGAGGGGGGAAGGAAGGAAAGGGTGAGAGAGTGAAAGAAAGAGGGAGAGGGAAGGAACGAAGGGGTGAAAGATAGAGAGAGGAGAGAGGGGAGGGAGGAAGGAGGGAGGGGTAAAAGGGAATGAGACAGAGAGAGAGAAGGAAGGAAGGAGTGAAAGAGAGAGGAGAGAGGGAAGATGCTGCTTGCTTCTCCACCCCCCCACCCGAAAAAGAAGGCTTTTGCGAGGGGGGGCGGCCGGGAGGAGCAAGAAACGTCTCCGCTGTAGCGGAGGAGATGCTGCTCATTTCCCTCCCCCCTCCACCGCTGCCTGCTGTTCACAGGGATTGGCGCAGCGCGGGGTGGTGGTGGGATCGGCAGGCTGGTACGGGGGGCTTCCCCGACGCGGCAGAAAGCCGCGCTGGGCCAAAACGGCCCGAAGAAGAAAATGGTGCGGGGGGCTTCCGCGAGGCGGCAGAAAGCCGCGCGGAGCACCCCCGACGCGGCAAAAAGCCGCCCTGGGCCAAAACGGCCCAAAGAAGAAAAGCCTTGCCGGGTTCCCCCGGCAAGGCAAAAATG
This sequence comes from Darevskia nairensis, assembly GCA_034642065.1. Taxonomy (NCBI): domain Eukaryota; kingdom Metazoa; phylum Chordata; class Lepidosauria; order Squamata; family Lacertidae; genus Darevskia; species Darevskia nairensis. Next base: position 51,675 of record JAWWNI010000948.1, read on the forward strand.
GTGCGGGGGGCTTCCACGAGGCGGCAGAAAGCCGCGCGGAGCACCCCCGACGCGGCAAAAAGCCGCCCTGGGCCAAAACGGCCCAAAGAAGAAAAGCCTTGCCGGGTTCTCCCGGCAAGGCAAAAATGGTGCGGGGGGCTTCCACGAGGCGGCAGAAAGCCGCGCGGAGCACCCCCGACGCGGCAAAAAGCCGCCCTGGGCCAAAACGGCCCAAAGAAGAAAAGCCTTGCCGGGTTCCCCTGGCAAGGCAAAAATGGTGCGGGGGGCTTCCACGAGGCGGCAGAAAGCCGCGCGGAGCACCCCTGATGCGGCAAAAAGCCGCGCTGGGCCAAAACGGCCCGGGGGAAAAAAACCTCTGCTCCCTTCCTCTCGCGCGTGCTGACCTTCACCGCCAATCAGCGCACGCTCACGGGCCACATGACGAGGTCTCGCGGGCCGCATTTGGCCCGCGGGCCTTGTCCTTGACACCTGTGCACTAGTGGGTTGTTCCGGAATGGATTCGGACCGGCCGGGGGGTCGTCCCCGAAGTGGTTCAGACTGGCCGGTGGGTCTTCCTGGAATGTATTTGGTCTAGTAGTTGGGTCGTCCTAAGACAGATCCAGACTGACCAGTGGGTCATCCCCAAAATGACTGACCGGCCCGTGGGTCATCCCAGAAGGTGGGTCAATGCCAACTAGCCAGTGGGTCACCCTAGAAAGGCTTTGGACCACCCGGTGGGTCGTCCCGCAAGGCATACGGTCTAGTAGATGGGTCTTCCTGGAAGGTATTTGGTCTAGTAGTTGGGTTGTCCCAGGATAGATTCAGACTGACCAGTGGGTTGTCCCGGAATGGATTCAGACTGGCCGGGGGGTCGTCCCAGAAGTGGTTCAGACTGGCCGGTGGGTCTGCCTGGAAGGGATTCGGGCTAGTAGTTGGGTCGTCCCAGGACAGATTCAGACTGGCCCATGGGTCATCCTGGAAGGGATCTGGACTGGCCGGTGGATGGTCCAGTAAGGGGTTCAGTCTAGTAGGTGTGTGGTCCTAGGAGGGATTTGGACCGGCCCGTGGGTCATCCTGCAAGGGAATCCGACCGGCCCGTGGGTCATCCCGAAAGGGATTTGGTATACTAGGTGGGTTGTCCCGGAAGGGGTTCTGACCAGCAGGTGGGTCAACACCAACTAGCCAGTGGGTCGCCCCAGAAAGGCTTCGGACCGCCTGGTGGTTCATCCTGGAAGGCATACGTTGTAGTAGATGGGTCTTCCTGGAACGGGTTCAGTCTAGTAGTTGGGTCGTCCCAGGATAGATTCAGACTGACCAGTGGGTCGCCCCAGAAAGGTCGTCCCGGAAGACAAACAGTCTAGTAGATGGGTCATCCTGGGTGGGACTCGGTCTAAGTAGCTGGGTCGTCTCGGAAGAGTTTCGGACCGGCCAGTGAAGGGGCAGGTGGGTCGTCCCGATCCTCACGCGCCCGTCTTTTCCCCCTGCCTGACTATGCAGGACCTGAAAGCCAACGAGTCTCGCCTGAAGGATATCAACAAAGTGGCCAACGATCTGGAGTCCGAAGGGCTGATAGCCGAAGAAGTCCAGGCCGTCCAGCAGCAGGTTGGTCCCTCTTTGCCGCCGCCACCTCCTCGTTACAAATTCAAATTATCCCTTTCCCTTTCAAATCGGGTTTCTTCTTGGCATTTGCGGACTTCCTGCTATCCGCAAAAAAACAGAGATCTGGTTGCAACTGAAATGATTTTCCCCTGTTGCAAATCGGGTTTCTTCTGAGCACTTGCGGACTTGACTGCCGTTTGCAAGGAGCAAATCCAACCCTATTATTATTATTAGTAGTAGTAGTAGTAGTAGTAGTAGTATATTTTTATGCCCTTCGTTATCGTTAGGATGTTGTTATCATTACTATTAAGATAGCAATGGCATGATTATTATCATTGCTATTATTACTATTCTATTTATCATCATCGTTATATTTAATATATTTTTTATCTTTGTTGGAAGCTGCCCAGAGTGGCTGGGGAAACCCAGCCAGATGGGCAGGGTACAAATAATAAATTATTGTTGTTATTATTATTATTATTATTAAAGAATAAGAACAGAAATATTAGTATTTTTTACTCTGGGGGTCACTGGGCAGGGTACAAATAATAAATTATTGTTGTTGTTGTTATTATTATTATTATTATTATTATTATTATTATATATACACACAGGAATATATATAGTCCTGTATTTTTATTTCTTTTTTATTTTCATTTCTTCTTTTTGTGCTTTTTTCGTTTTTTTGGAAAATAAATATTTCTTTAAAAAAACACGTGATATTATATATATATATATATATCATATAACAATTATGGTTGTGCCCTTGTAGTTGTTATCATCATTATGATTAAGACTAGTTGAAGTTAGCCCGTTACATAACGGGCGCTAGAGGAGGCGGAGGCAGGAGGAGGCAGAACAGCGGCCGCTGGGGGGTGGAGAGGGGCTCCCTCCCCCTTCTTAGTTTTCCCTGGGGGCGGCTGTAGCAGCGACTGTAGCGGCGGCGAGGACGGGGCGGCCCTCTGCGTCTGTGCAAGGCAGCGGCGCTGGCGCAACTGAGAACGCGCGTGCGCCGCCACTGCCCCACGGACACGTCCCCCTCTCCGCCCGCTCCAATCCCTATGTCCGTGTGGGTTCCGGACATGCGCAGTAGCACACTTCCGTGACACACAGAACGGACGCAGGGACACAGCAACTTTATTATATAGGATTACCATCATTACAGTTATGCCATTATTGTTGTTATTGTTCTGGCACTATTCTTGTTATTACTTTGGGAATCTGTTACTCCCATTCTTCTGTTCTGTGAACTTTATAGTAAAGAACGGTCTCGTCTTATATTACCCCTTTTCTCAGTATTTAAACCATTGCAATATTATCTGGGATTTCCCCCCGAAATCCTACGCCAATTTCTTTGGGAAGACTCTTGGAGCTGTGGCCAAGTTTGGCACCTTAGCCATCCAAAAACGTTAATTGTTTCTACTGGAAAATATACTATTTTTTTTATTCTAACCCTTAGGATTTTGACACCTCGTAGCGATATTCCGATCGCTGGTTTGGAATTATACTGTACTGTATTATATTGCTGGCTTTTGCTGTAATAAACTGAGCTATTACTTTTACAATGGTTGTTGGATCCTCTGCCTTAAAGAAAAGGAGTTAAGACTCTCCTCCTCTCTTTCAGGAAGGCTATGGCATGATGCCCCGGGTGAGCAACTTCTACGTATCAAGTCCTCCTTTGGCGCCGCCGGAAATGGGGCAGATCCATCGATCCCGGTCCCCAAAAAGCCACGTTTTCTGATCCCCAAAGAAAACACGTCTTTTGATCCCGGTCCCCAAAGAAACCACGTTTTCCGATCCCCCCAAAAAACACGTATTTTGATCCTGGTCCCCAAAGAAACCACGTTTTCCAATCCCCCCAAAAAACACGTATTTTGATCCCGGTCCCCAAAGAAACCACGTTTTCCGATCCTCCCAAAAACACGTATTTTGATCCCGGTCCCCAAAGAAACCACGTTTTTTGATCCCCCAAAAAACACGTATTTTGATCCCGGTCCGCAAAGAAACCACGTTTTCCGATCCCCCCAAAAAGGCGTATTTTGATCCCGGTCCCCAAAGAAACCATGTTTTTCGATCCCCCCAAAAACACGTATTTTGATCCCAGTCCCCAAAGAAACCACGTTTTCCGATCCCCCGAAAAAGGCGTATTTTGATCCCAGTCCCCAAAGAAACCACGTTTTCCGATCCCCCCCAAAAGGCGTATTTTGATCCCGGTCCCCAAAGAAACCATGTTTTTCGATCCCCCAAAAAAACACGTATTTTGATCCCGGTCCCCAAAGAAACCACGTTTTTCGATCCCCCCCCCAAAACACGTCTTTTTATCCCGGTCCCCAAAGAAACCACGTTTTTCGATCCCCCCCCCAAAAAAACACGTATTTTGATCCCGGTCCCCAAAGAAACCACATTTTTTGATTCCCCCCCCCAAAACATGTATCTTGATCCCGGTCCCCAAAGAAACCATGTTTTTCGATCCCCCCAAAAAGGCGTATTTTGATCCCGGTCCCCAAAGAAACCATGTTTTCCGATCGCCCCCAAAACACGTATTTTGATCCCGGTCCCCAAAGAAACCACGTTGTCTGATCCCCCCAAAAAGGCATATTTTGATTCCGGTCCCCAAAGAAACCACGTTTTTTGACCCCCCCAAAAAACACATATTTTGATCCTGGTCCCCAAAGAAACCACGTTTTTTGACCCCCCCAAAAAACACATCTTTTGATCCTGATCCCCAAAGAAACCACGTCTTTCGATCCCCAAAAACACATCTTTAGATTCCGATCCCCAAAAACCACGTCTTTCGAACTTGATCCCCGAAAAGCCACATCTATCCATCCCAACCCCCAAAGAGCCATGTCTTTTGACCCTGATTGACCAAAAAAAAACCCCAATTTCAAGTTTTTGGGGGGGATTTGCCCAAACCTTTTGAGCTTAATTGGGGGATTTTGCCAAAACTTGACCTTTTGGGGAGGAATTTGCCCAAATTTGTTGAACTTTTTTTGGGGGGGGGAGATTTGCCCAAACTCATTTAATCATTTTGGGGGGTTATCCCAAACTTGTTGAACTTTTGGGCAGGAATTCGCAGAAATTGAGCTTTTTGGGGGGGGGGACTGCCCAGCATATATTAAACTATCAAATTCAATATCAAATCAAAGTTTATTGCGTTAGCCATTTGGCCATAGCACAAGTAATAAGTCCCGGCAGTAGCCTGCCATTCCTATACATTTGCAAACATCAGGTTTTCTTAATGTGAATATTTAATTGAAATGTAGTCGAAGCAAAATTCCCAGTATGATGGATACCTGGCCAATAAATAAATAAACTATTCCTTAATCTTTAAAATTTCATCATCATTCTTTTATTCGACCGTCGGTCAGAAGAAATCTTTAAAATTTAACATTTTCAATATATTTAATATATAATCATTAATATATTCGATCTAGAATAATAGCAACCACTTACTGTTAAATAAAATATTTTGTTTAATATTAATATATTAAATAAAATATATAGAAATATATTATATTGAAAATAATACAATATAATAATGTTGAAAATACTATGGAATACGTTCTTGGTACTATTATAGCTGAGCCAGCGCCCTTTGAGTTCAGCCCCTAATAATTATTATAAATTCTGTAATAACTCAATCTCCAAAACTATATCTGGTTATGGATTGTCATTATCTGTTCTCTGGTCTTTGACCGTAATAAAGATATCTATTTGTATTATAAATTATTTCAAACAGGATGAAACCGATTCGAAGACCGCATCACCTTGGAAGGTAATAACTCACTCTCTCGGTCGGAATCAGAATAAAGTGTATTGTGAGGACTAAGCCTTTCCACATATATCTACATAATATCGGTCCAAGAATGAAAATAGAGACCTTGAGTTTTTTCTGTTCTTTTTAAAAATCTTTTTATTAGATTTTCAACAACATACACTAACACATTCCAAACAAAAATACATACCAACGAACAAACAAAATTTGTCACATAACAATTATATATATGCTTGATACTATTCTAACAATTCCATTCATTACAAAAGAAAAATTACAATATATATTATTGTATTCATAGTAGACTTCCCAAATGCATCTTTCCATTAATCCAAATTGAAATCAAAAAAGGAGGGAAAAAAGTATGACGCTGACATCACTATTTATATTGTTATCTATCCTTCATTTAGTTTCACATTTTGGCTTAATCACTGTACTGTTTCCAAGTTAGACATGGATTAATCCAGTGCAAGAACCGTGTTGTTGTTGCACCGTTTTTTAAAAATAATACAAAAAACTATTCCATTCCTCGATAAATTTGTTCCTCGGGTTTTCTCGGATCTTTTCTGAAAGATAAGCCAATTCACTATAATCTAAAATTTTATAAAGAGACCTTGAGTTGTTTTTCCGTAGTTCTTTCTCTCCTTGAAAGCAAATAAATTTCTCCCTTAAGAAAAACGACCCAAAACGATTTTGATTTTTGGAAGTATAGGATGTTGTTGTTGTATGCCAGGCACTCCTGTCTTCACTACTACTACTGTTATTATTATTATTTGATTTTTTTCCCTTTTGGTTATCAATGTTGTTGTTGTTGTTATTATAACTAATATTAATATTAATATTATTCAATATTTACTTATGAGCTTAAAGCTGAAATAAAGTGATTGATTGGTTCAATATTTAATATTACTAATATTATTAATATTGTTATTTAATGATCTTTATTATTATTAGAATCAGAATAATGTTTATTGCAAGGACTGAGCCTTTACACATATATCTGCAAAATAGTATTAAAAATTATTGCATGTAGCCTTAACAATGGCTTCGTCAGATAAACAAAAAAGATACATTGTAGACAGATTATGGAGACGAAAAAGGGACCTTATCCTTGTCAACCAAAAATCTTTCCCTGGCTTTCATAGCCTTCATCACATAAACCGCTGCCCCATGAGAAATCTGAGGATGTTATTGTTATTATTATTATTATTAACTTTGGTTTTCGGTGCTTCTTTTTGGCATCTAGTCCGCCAAGCTGATGTTGCACACGGTGGCGACCTTCAACTCCATCAAGGTGAGAAGACCGGCTCTGTTCTCTCGTTCTCCTTCTCCTTCCCCTCTCGTTTTCGTAAATTACTAGCTGACCCGGCCACGCCTTGCTGTGGCTGTTTTGGTGAAATGCAAAAGTAAGATACAGCATGAAACAGAAAGTGTTATGTTTACTTCCACCTTATCTCGTTGAAGTTCAGGCTATGTGTTCTCCGTTTGCCCCTCCTGTTTTTGTCTTTGTTTCTACAACTGTTTATTACTACTATTTTAGTCTATGAGGTTTGTGCTGTGCTGTTTAACGTCCAATGGAGGGCGCTACATATATATACATATATATATTTGCACAAAATCACATTTTTACCTGGGAAAGGTGTGGTCTTTGTGCAATGTACTGGTATATAGATATAATTTAGGTGTGCTTGAATTGATGATTGACGCCATTTCTGTGCTCCAAAATCTTGTTTATTTCAATTGCATCATAATCCCTTACGCAACAAATGCTTTTTTGGTTCTGAAAACGGAGGCGCACATTCGATTCAGTGGCTCATGAGACACAAGTAAATACGGTTGCCGTATTTACTGGAATATAAGGCTCCCCTTTTGGGGCCGAATTACGGTGCGGAAATCAAGGCACGCTTTCTCTGCACTAGATAGGCATATGCCGCTTTCTCGAAACCCAGCCAGATTATTATTATTATTATTATTATTATTATTATTATTATTATTATTTGGCTCAATGGCCATTCGTTGATCCCGATCCCGCCTCTCCCCTCCGTCTTCCAGGAACTGAACGAGCGCTGGCGATCCCTCCAGCGGCTGGCCGAAGAGCGGAGCCAGCTTTTGGGCAGCGCCCATGAGGTGCAGCGCTTCCACAGGTGAGTGACGGCGGGCTCTGGGGCTTGGGCAGCGGCAGGTGGCAAGGACTCCTTCAACCGTTCCCCATCGGGCGTGGTTTCCAGACCCTCCATCGCCTGGAGATGTTTGAAGGTGGCTCTCAGATGGCCTCTTTCCCAGCTTCAACACACCCAGCTCCTTCGACCGTTCCTCATCAGGCTCTCTTATCTCTCCTTTCCCACCCTAAACATACCCAGCTCCTTCGACCGTTCCTCATCAGGCTCTCATATCTCTCCTTTCCCACCCTAAACATACCCAGCCCTTCGACCGTTCCTCATCAGGCTCGTTTTCCAGACCTTCCATCACCTGGAGATGTTTGAAGGTGGCTCTAATATCTCCTCTTTCCCACCCTAAACATGCCCAGCTCCTTCAACCGTTCCTCATCAGGCTCTCATAGCTCCTCTTCCCCACCCTAAACACACCCAGCTCCTTCGGCCGTTCCTCACCAGGCTTGGTGTCCAGACTAAACAGGCCCAGATCCTTCAACCATTCCTCATCAGGTTCTCATATCTCTTCTTTCCCACCCCAAACACACCCAGCTCCTTCGGCCGTTCCTCACCAGGCTTGGTGCTTGGTGTCCAGACTGAACAGGCCCAGATCCTTCAACCGTTCCTCATCAGGCTCTCATATCTCTTCTTTCCCACCCTAAACATACCCAGCTACTTCAACTGTTCCTCATCAGGCTCTCATAGCTCCTCTTCCCCACCCTAAACACACCCAGCTCCTTCGGCTGTTCCTCACCAGGCTTGGTGTCCAGACTAAACAGGCCCAGATCCTTCAACCATTCCTCATCAGGTTCTCATATCTCTTCTTTCCCACCCCAAACACACCCAGCTCCTTCGGCCGTTCCTCACCAGGCTTGGTGCTTGGTGTCCAGACTGAACAGGCCCAGATCCTTCAACCGTTCCTCATCAGGCTCTCATATCTCTTCTTTCCCACCCTAAACATACCCAGCTACTTCAACTGTTCCTCATCAGGCTCTCATATCTCCTCTTCCCCACCCTAAACACACCCAGATCCTGCGGCCGTTCCTCACTAAGCTTGGTGTCCAAACTAAACACGCCCAGATCCGTCGGCCGTTCCTCACCAGGCTCAATTTCCAGACCCTCAAAACCCAGGGAAGGGGAGCCTGTTCCTCTTTAACGTTTGACTTCCTGTCTTGCAGAGACGCCGACGAAACCAAGGAATGGATCGAGGAGAAGAACCAGGCCCTCAACACGGACAATTATGGGCACGACTTGGCCAGTGTCCAGGCCCTGCAGCGGAAGCACGAAGGCTTCGAGAGGGACCTGGCCGCTCTCGGGGACAAGGTGAGCGGAAGAGACACCTCATTTTTTGGCTTAAATATAAATAAATCACTTTATTTCAGCTTTAAGCTCATAAGGGCTTAAATATAAAAATAGATGTATACCGTGTTTCCCCTATTTTAATACGTAGTCATAAAGTAAGCCATAGCAGGTTTTTTTCACATTTGCGAGAAATAAGCCATACCCCGAAAATAAGCCATACTGATAGGCGGTGGGGGGGGGGGGGCTTTGAAAGCGAAGGAGAGTTCCTGCGTCCTCTCTTTCTCTCCCCTCAAGCCCTCCTCACTCACTGGAGAATGCCCTCCTCCTGCCGATCCACGTGTCTGATTGTTGTTTCCTTCTCGCTGTTTGCCAGCTGCTATACGCTCACAAAAGTTAACATTTTGTGGGTAAAGGACAGGGCAGTTTTCCTGCTTTCCCCGTTTTCCTGCTGGCTCATTTGCTCCTTAATTGCTACCATTTACCAAGTCAGCAATCTTAATTGCTGCTCAGCTGACTTCTTTGTTTTCATTGTCTCTGTTCTCAGCTATCAGTGCAAAGTACTTTGCTACAAAGTGCAAAGTACAAAGTGCATTGATAAGATAAGATAAGATAATTTATTGTCACTAGTAAATTAAGCCTGTTAAATAAAACAGGCGCTAGAAAGCTCTCTCAGGAGCCGCAGCGGCAAGGGAGCAGGAGCCGCCGGCACCCCCACCCACCCAACTCCCAATGCGCGCACCTCCCGGTAACACCACCTCCTTTCTCCCTCCCTTCACCCAGAGGGGAGCGGCCTGGTGGCCGCCTCCTCTCCCGGCTTCTCAGCCACGGGCTCCTGGGGGAGAGAAGGTCTGGTCGAAGCGCCGTGCGAGGCGGAGGCGGCGGAGGATCGTGGGCGGGCCCGTGGTGGCGGGAAAGGGCTCCGGCGCCGCCTCCGCCGGGCTCAGTCTCCTACTCTCCCCCCCCCCCCAGTGTTTTTGTTCCTCCGGCTCCCGGAGAGACCACATGCCTCTCCCGGGGAAGGAGAGGCGAGGCGGCGCTCGCAGTGGGAGTCTCCGCCAGAGCAGTGAGGAAGCCGGCGGCAGCGGGAAACTCCGCTCGCGGGCGGCGGCGCTTACTCCCAAGTAAGCCTGCTGGGAAGGGCCGGGCCCCGTTTCCCCACCCCGCCTCACCGCGCAGGCAGTCCTGGCACTTGCGGAGCCCCCGCGCGTAGCCGACGGTGTTAGGCGGCTGCAGCGGGAGGCTGAAGGCGGCGGGGGTAGCGCTGCTTGGCGGCGCTTCCTCCGCGCTTGGAAAGCACGCTAGCCCCCGCGCGTAGCCGACGATGGTAGGCGGCTTTAGCGGGAGGCTGAAGGCGGCGGAGGGAGGGCCGCTTCGCAGCCCTCCCTCCGCGCTTTGCAAGCAGGAAAGCTTTCAGCGGGAAAGCTTGCAGCAGGAGGCTCGGCACGATGGCACCCTGGCAGTGACCGAAATGATGGCGCGCATGCGCCGCCGCTGCCTCTCGGACAGGCCCCCCTCTCCCGTCGTCCAATCCGTGTGTCACTGGAACGCACGCGCAGTTGCGAATTCCTGTGACACACGGAAAATGGTACATACGGACACAGGCTCTTTATTATATAGGATTGCACAAGTACAAGCACAACGCTATACAAGTGCAACGAAATTGCATGCCCCCCCGTAAAAACAGAAAGAAAAAACAAAACAAAAAGCAGCACAAAACACACACACACCAAAGAAAGCCACACATACACACACACACACCCATCACAGCTCTCCAAGGTCATATTGTTGGAACTTCAGACTTTGGGTCTTAAGTCTTGGGCTGGTAAAATCCTATATAATAAAGTGGCTGTGTCCCTGCGTCCAACTTTCCGTGTGTCACGGAAGTGCGCTACTGCGCATGTCACTCACGGACGCAGGGATTGGAGCGTAGGCGATGGCGGTTACGGCTCTTCCTGCCCACCCCCGCAGCTCCGAGCCACCGCCACCGCCTTTACTGTACACTGTATATTCCTGCGTATAAGACTACTTTTTAACCCAGGAAAATCTTCTCCAAAGTCGGGGGTCATCTTATATGCCGGGTCGTATTTCTTATACGGCGAGTATATCCCAAACTCTATATTTTAACTGGAAAAGTTGGGGGTCGTCTTATACGCCAGAATATACAGTACCTAGTTTTATTATTAACTCCTTTTTTTGTTTACTTTCGACCCACTTGTCTGTTAAACTAGAAGATTGGCTCTTTCCACTATGTTTCCGATATCTTCTTTGAATTTTCCCCAATCTCTCTCTCTGTTTTTTGCTCTGTTATTTAATGTAAGCAAAAAAATGTACATTAATTGCTGTGGCCTCTTACTGTTTCAGTTACATATAAAAAAATGTACACTAAACATATATTTTATATGAGATTATAAAGACATTTATAAATAGAAATCTAGATTTAAGTTGCAATTGCAATCAAAATTAATCCACCCCCCCCCCCGCAAATCGTTCTCAAAATTTGCGAACTCTCACCCCTTCTTGCTGCTGCCTGCAGGTCAACTCCCTGGGCGAGACAGCCGAGCGGCTCATCCAGTCGCACCCGGAGTCGTCGGACGACCTGCAGGAGAAATGCACCGAGCTCAACCAGGCCTGGAGCAGCCTGGGCAAGCGGGCCGACCAGCGCAAGGAGAAGCTGGGCGACTCGCACGACTTGCAGCGCTTCCTGGGCGACTTCAGGTACCTTTGGAACAATCTGCCGTTTTCCGAAGAGCGCGAATAAACGAGCCAATTACCCGTATTTTTCACTCTATAAGGCGCGCCTGACCATAGGACGCACCTAGTTTTGGAGGATCAGCTCCAATTTCCGCAGCTTCTTTTGCAAAGGGGAAAAGCCCCCTTTTTTTAGGGTCAGCTCAGATTTCTGCAGCTTCTTTTGCAAAGGGGAAAAGCCCCCTTTTTTGAGGATCAGCTCCAACTTCTGCAGCTTCTTTTGCAAAGGGGAAAAGCCCCCTTTTTTAGGGTCAGCTCAGATTTCTGCAGCTTCTTTTGCAAAGGGGAAAAGCCCCCTTTTTTGAGGATCAGCTCCAACTTCTGCAGCTTCTTTTGCAAAGGGGAAAAGCCCCCTTTTTTTAGGGTCAGCTCAGATTTCTGCAGCTTCTTTTGCAAAGGGGAAAAGCCCCCTTTTTTGAGGATCAGCTCCAACTTCTGCAGCTTCTTTTGCAAAGGGGAAAAGCCCCCTTTTTTAGGGTCAGCTCAGATTTCTGCAGCTTCTTTTGCAAAGGGGAAAAGCCCCCTTTTTTGAGGATCAGCTCCAACTTCTGCAGCTTCTTTTGCAAAGGGGAAAAGCCCCCTTTTTTTAGGGTCAGCTCAGATTTCTGCAGCTTCTTTTGCAAAGGGGAAAAGCCCCCTTTTTTGAGGATCAGCTCCAATTTTGGCAGCTTCTTTTGCAAAAGAGAAAAGCCCCATTTTTGGAGGATCAGCTCCAATTTCGGCAGCTTCTTTTGCAAAAGAGAAAAGCCCATTTTTGGAGGATCAGCTCCTTTTAAAAAGCTCAAGGACCATGGGGTAAAATCCTTTTAAAAGCTCAAGGACCATGGGGTAAAATCCTTTAAAAAGCTCAACAACCATGGGTGTGATAAGCCAAGCTACAAAGATACCGCAACTGGATCTCCGTGGCTCCTCTTTTTGCAAACAGCAGAATAATAATAATCCTATATAATAATCTTGCTATGTCCCTGCCTTTCCGTGTGTCACGGAAGTGCGTTCTGCGCATGTCACACGGGGACGCAGGGATTGGAGGGGGCGGAGAGGGGGGCGGGACGACGCAGAGACACTTCCGGCCGGGCGAAACTGCGCCGCCGCCATTGCTGCCGCCCCGCCAACCCCGCTCCGCCCGCTGCTGGCGAGCTTCTCCCTTCCGCCTTCCGCCCCCTTCCCCTCCAGGGTGGAGCAGCTCCTCCTGCTGCTCCGCCGAGGCGGCGTCGGGCTGGGCACGTTGGCGGAGGCAGCGCCGGCGGCGGAGCCGGCCGGGCCAGCGCCGGCCCGTTTTTAACGGAGGCTCCTGCCGCCGCCTGAAGGAGGCCCCCCGTGCGGCACGCGCCCTTCCCTGCGCGCTGCCCAGCCGGCAGGGGTCCGAGGCGAGGCGGCCTCCGCTGACGGGCCAGCCGGTCGCCCCCGCCGAAGCCTCCCGGTCCCCCGGCTCCTGCTGCTCCGCCCCCGGCTAGCGCCCGTTTTCATCAACGGGCTTAATATACTACTACTAATAATAATAGTAATAGTAATAATTTACCATTGATACCCTGCCCATCTGGTTGGGTTTCCACAGCCACTCTGGGCGGCACCTAACAGATTTAAAAACACGATCAAACATTAAAAACGTCCCCGTTCCCTAAGCTAATGGGATGTTCCCGCTGCAAACGTTGCTCCGTCTCTGAAACCCCCAAACCCGTTTCCGCCCCTTTCCGCAGGGACCTCATGTCTTGGATCAACGGAATCCGGGGACTCGTCTCTTCCGACGAACTGGCAAAGGACGTCACCGGAGCCGAGGCATTGCTGGAGAGACACCAAGTACGTAAAAAAAAAAAAAGGATTTTTATTAATTTTTTTGTTTTACAATTTAGAATATTCTTAACCTTAAAATCAACCTTAAACCTTCTCAACCTTAAAATCATTCCGGTTTTCTTTTGGGGAGATAGCAAAATATAAACAAGTGCTTTTTTGGGGTGGGGGAGATTGCACTAAAAGTTATTGAACTTTTTTGGGGAGATAACACAAAAAGCTGTCCAGCTTTTGGAGGGGATATTGCAGGAAGTGGTGGAACTTTTTTCGGAGATTGTAAAATAAAGCTGTTGAGCTTTTTTGGAGATTGCACAAAAAGTTGTGCTCCTTTTGGGGAGATGGTACAAAAAGCGATTGAACCTTTTTTACAGATTGCACAAAAGTTATTGTGCTTTTTGGGGGAGATTGCACAAAAAAAACTTGTGCTTCTTTTGGGGAGATTGCACAAATCTTACTGACCTTTTTTGGAGATTGCACAAAAAGCTATCGAGCTTTTGGGGGGGACATTGAACAAAAGTTACAGTGCTTTTGGGGGAGAGTTTGCACAGAAAGTTGTGCTTCTTTTGAGGAGATTGCACAAAAAGTGTTTGAACTTTTTTAGAGCTTGCACCGAAAGTTGTGCTTCTTTTGTGGAGATTGCCCAGAAAGATGTTGAACCTTTTTTGGAGATTGCACAAAAAGCTATTGAGCTTTTCAGGGGGAGATTGCACATAGACTTACTGAGCTTTTTGGAAGATTGCACAGAAAGTTGTGCTTCTTTTGGGGAGATTGCACAAATTTTACTGAACTTTTTTGAGAGATTACACAAACGTTATTGAGCTTTTGGGGGGATATTGCACATAAAGTTGTGCTTCCTTTGGGGAGATTGCACAAATCTTATTGAACTTTTTTTGGAGATTGCACAAAAGTTATTAAGCTTTTTGGGGGGACATTGCACAAAAGTCACGGTGCTTTGGGGGAGAGTTTGCGCCGAAAGTTGTGCTTCTTTTGGGGAGATTGCACAAAAAGTGATTGGACTTTTTAGAGATTGCACTTAAGGTTGTGCTTATTTTGGGGATATTGCACAAATTTTATTGAACTTTTTTGGGAGATTTCACAAAAAGCTTTTGAGATTTTCAGGGGGAGATTGCACAAACACTTACTGACCTTTTTTGGGAGATTGCACAGAAAGTTGTGCTTCTTTGGGGGAGATTGCACAAAAAGTGATTGGACTTTTTAGAGATTGCACTTAAGGTTGTGCTTATTTTGGGGATATTGCACAAATTTTATTGAACTTTTTTGGGAGATTTCACAAAAAGCTTTTGAGATTTTCAGGGGGAGATTGCACAAACACTTACTGACCTTTTTTGGGAGATTGCACAGAAAGTTGTGCTTCTTTTGGGGAGATTGCACAAATCTTATTGAACTTTTTTGTAGATTGCACAAAGAGTTGTGCCTGTTTGGGGGAGATTGCACAAATCTTACTGAACTTTTTTTGGAGATTGCACAAAAAGCCTTTGAGCTTTTCAGGGGGAGATTGCACAAAGACAATGAGCTTTTTGGGAGATTGCACAGAAAGTTGTGCTTCTTTTGGGGAGATTGCACAAAGACTTACTGAACTTTTTTTGGAGATTGCACAAAAAGGATTTGAGCTTTTCGGGGGGAGATTGCACAGAAAGTTGTGCTTCTTTTGGGGAGATTGCACAAATCTTATTGAACTTTTTTGGTAGATTGCACAAAGAGTTGTGCCTGTTTGGGGGAGATTGCACAAATCTTACTGAACTTTTTTTGGAGATTCCACAAAAAGCCTTTGAGCTTTTCAGGGGGAGATTGCACAAAGACTTAATGAGCTTTTTGGGAGATTGCACAGAAAGTTGTGCTTCTTTTGGGGAGATTGCACAAAGACTTACTGAACTTTTTTTGGAGATTGCACAAAAAGGATTTGAGCTTTTCGGGGGGAGATTGCACAGAAAGTTGTGCTTCTTTTGGGGAGATTGCACAAATCTTATTGAACTTTTTTGTAGATTGCACAAAGAGTTGTGCCTGTTTGGGGGAGATTGCACAAATCTTACTGAACTTTTTTTGGAGATTCCACAAAAAGCCTTTGAGCTTTTCAGGGGGAGATTGCACAAAGACTTAATGAGCTTTTTGGGAGATTGCACAGAAAGTTGTGCTTCTTTTGGGGAGATTGCACAAAGACTTACTGAACTTTTTTTGGAGATTGCACAAAAAGGATTTGAGCTTTTCGGGGGGAGATTGCACAAAAAGTTGTGCTTCTTTTGGGGAGATTGCAGAATTTTTGTTCCCCACTGGGGGGAGGGAGGAAACGACTGGATGAAGGGCTCTCCTTCCCTTTGCCTTAGGAGCACCGTACCGAAATCGACGCCCGCGCCGGCACCTTCCAGGCCTTTGAGCAGTTTGGTCAGCAGCTCCTGGCGCACGGCCACTATGCCAGCCCGGAGATCAAGGAGAAGCTGGGGGTCCTCGACGAGGAACGGGCCGACTTGGAGAATGCCTGGGTGCAGCGCCGGATGATGCTGGACCAGTGTCTGGAACTGCAGGTATTTGGTTTGTTCCGGACCAGGGGGGGGCGCCCTTCCTTGTGCCCCGGCTATGCAAATGGACTTCCCGAGGGAGGAGCTTCCGGGATTTCCCACTGCAGGGAAGCCGGCGAGGGGGCCCCGTTTCCGGGGGAGAGGGAAGGCGTGGGCTCCCGGAAGACCATCTTGGGGGGGCGGGGGGTTCCGGGGGTCTAGCTCCGCCCCCTCACCCCTCCCCCGCGTCCCCCCCCACAGCTCTTCCACCGGGACTGCGAGCAGGCGGAGAACTGGATGGCGGCCCGCGAGGCGTTCCTCAACACGGAGGACAAAGGCGACTCGCTGGACAGCGTGGAGGCGCTCATCAAGAAACACGAAGACTTTGACAAGGCCATCAACGTTCAGGTGAGGCGGGCGGATTTCGATTTAATTGGGATTTAATTTGTCGGATTCCTCTCCTCTCTCTTTCTGGACTTTGGTCCCCTTTCGTTTCTCGAGTTTGTTTCTCGCGTCGATTGGTTTATGCGATTTATTTGTAGACTTTGCTCGTTTGTTTATCGAGTATTTCCGTTTGTTTTATTTCCGTTGGTTGATTTAGTTTCTTTATCCAATCTATTTGCATTTCTTTTATTTATTCAATTTATTTAGTTTGTTGATTTTTTTGTTTTGTTTATTTATTTCGTTTCTTTGTTTATCGAATCTACTTATGTTTGTTTTGTGTAGTTGGTTTATTGAGTTTGCTTATCAAATCTATTTGCGTTGGTTTTATTTGGTTGATTTATTCATTTTGTTTCTTTATCAAATCCATTTACATTTGTTTTCTTTAGTTAGTTTATTTTTTTATTGAAACTACCGGTATATACACTTGTTTCATTTAGTTTACTTAGTTTTATTGAATTCATTTCTTGGGTTTCTTTGCCTATTAAATCGATTTACATTGATTTTATTTATTTTAATATATTGAATTCATTTCTTGGGTTTGGTTTCTTTGCCTATTGAATCAATTTACATTTATTTTGTTTTGTTTTTAATTTATTGAATTCATTTCTTGGATTTGGTTTCTTTGCCTATTGAATTGATTTACATTGATTTATTTTAATTTATTGAATTCATTTCTTGGGTTTGGTTTCTTTGCCTATTGAATCAATTTACATTTATTTTGTTTTGTTTTTAATTTATTGAATTCATTTCTTGGATTTGGTTTCTTTGCCTATTGAATTGATTTACATTGATTTTATTTATTTTAATTTATTGAATTAATTTCTTGGGTTTGGTTTTTTGCCTATTGAATTGATTTACATTGATTTTATTTATTTTAATTTATTAAATTCATTTCTTGGGTTTGGTTTCTTTGCATATTGAATCGATTTACATTTACTTCCTCCCCCCCCCCCCTTTCCCCATCCAGGAGGAAAAGATTGCAGCCCTGCAGTCCTTTGCCGAACAGCTCATTTCGGGCGACCACTATGCCAAAGGGGTTGTGGCCAGTCGCCGTAACGAAGTTCTGGACAGGTCAGTCGAATAGCTTGGATTATTATTATTTTTCCTCCCCCCCCCGGGTGGGAGGGGATGCAGGCAAGAGATCCGTGCGAAGGCTTTTAGGCTGCCCTAAATGCAATTTTATTGATTTAAGTTTTAATTTAATAATTAATTAATAATCAATTAATAATTAATAGGGCGGCTCCCTACAGAATAATAATAACAACAACAACAACAACAGTAAAGGCCATTGTAAACAGGTAAACAGGTAAAATTGTTAGTAGTAGTAGTAATAATAATAATAGTAGTAGTAGTAGTAGTAATAATAATAATAGTAATAAGAGTGGCTGAAGAAACTCAGCCAGATGGGTGGGGTAAAAATAATAAATTATTATTATATTATTATTATTTGTACCCCAGCCAACTGGCTGGGTTTTCCCAGCCACTGTGCACGGCTCCCTACAGAAGATTAATAATAATAGTAAAGACCATTGTAAACAGCTAAAATTAATAATAATAATAATAATAAGGATTTGTTATTTATATTCAACCCAAATGGCTGGGTTTCCCCAGCCACTGTGAGCGGCTCCCTACAGAATATTATTATTATTATTATTATTATTATTATTATTATTATTTTGTTTATACCTGACCCAACTGGCTAGGTTTCCCCAGCCACTGTAAGTGACTCACTACAGAAGATTAATAATAATAATAGTAGTAGTAGTAGTAGTAAAGGCCATTGTAAACAGCTAAAATTAATAATAATAATAATAATAATAATAATAATAATGATTTGTTATTTATACTCAACCCAAATGGCTGGGTTTCCCCAGCCACTGTGAGCGGCTCCCTACAGAATATTATTATTATTATTATTATTATTATTATTATTATTATTTTGTTTATACCTGACCCAACTGGCTAGGTTTCCCCAGCCACTGTAAGTGACTTTATATAGAGTCTATGACATATAGCCAGGCCAAAGTGGTGATCGCTCAGAGACTGGGGGACATCGCCAGACAAGAAGACATAGCCCACGTGAAACCTGGGATGTTTTTGGGGGAGCAGGTGTACCAGGCCGTACCAGCCCGCTATCTTGCGGATATCAAATATCTGGAATATCGTAGACTTCTCACTGCGGCCAGGCTGAATGTTCTTGACTCGGCGGTATTGAGGGGGAGATTCAGAGGAGTCCCATATAGTCAGAGAACATGCCATTGTGATTTAGGAGAGGTGGAGTCTACGGAACATATCCTACTGAGTTGCCCCTTTTACGCTGAGCTAAGGCAATATCTCATAGCCCCCTATTTACCCCATCTTAGTTTTCGGTCAAGAGAAAGGCAGGTTGCATATCTGCTGAACAAGCCCTCTGGGAAAATAGCCTTATCGGTGGCTAAATTCCTCTTCCTGGCGCTTAAGTGTCGGAAGTGTAAAATCGAATGCCTCGATGTGGGTTTACCTGTATAATGTTAATAATGCTGCTGTGTTTTGTGTTGTTTTTACTTGTGTATCTTTTTGATGTTTTTATTGAGAAATGTTTTTCTGACTATCGGTCGAATAAAGGAAAGTACTAAGAATATTATTATTATTATTATTATTATTATTATTATTATTTTGTTTATACCTGACCCAACTGGCTAGGTTTCCCCAGCCACTGTAAGTGACTCACTACAGAAGATTAATAATAATAATAATAATAATAATAATAGTAGTAGTAGTAAAGGCCATTGCAAACAGCTAAAATTGTTAACAATAATAATAATAATAATAATAATAATAATAATAATACTTTATTATTTACACCTAACCCAACTGGCTAGGTTTACCCAGCCACTGTGCGCAGCTCCCTACAGAAGATTAATAATAATAATAATAATAATAATTATAGTAAAGGCCATTGTAAACAGCTAAAATTGTTGTTGTTGTTGTTAATAATAATAATAATAATAATAATAATAATAATAATTTATTATTTATACTCAACCCAACTGGCTGGGTTTTCCCAGCCACTGTGCGCGGCTTCCTACAGAAGATTAATAATACTAGTAAAGGCCAATGTAAACAGCTAAAATTGTTAGTAGTGGTAAATAATAATAATTATAATAAATATAATAACCTTTATAATAACTGCACCACCTGCGTGCAGTGGAATGAACCGGGCCGCTTACTACCTATTGCGTAAAATATATCTATTATGGGAAAGGACGGGGGAAATTCTCGTGGGGGGGGGAGTCGGGGAACGCGGGGGCTGGACCCGTTTCCCTGACCTGTTTCCCGCCCGCCCCCAGGTGGCGCCGCTTGAAGGCGCAGATGATCGAGAAGCGCTCCAAGCTGGGCGAGTCGCAGACGCTGCAGCAGTTCAGCCGCGACGTGGACGAGATCGAGGCGTGGATCAGCGAGAAGCTGCAGACTGCCAGCGACGAGTCCTACAAGGACCCCACCAACATCCAGGTGAGGCGGCCGGGGGGGCCACGGGGACCCTAAGAAGGAGGGGTTATTAGATGATTATTATCGGTTATATTACTCTCACGTTATTAGATTAGATTATTATCGGTTAGATTCTTTCCGCCGCTCCCCCAACGGATTAACGACAGTCGCCGCCCTGATCTCTCCTTCTTCTCTTCTCTCCCTCTCTCCTCTAGCTTTCCAAACTCCTGGTAAGTCCCGGTAGCTCGGCGTCCGTCTCTCCCCCCCCCCCCCCCCCGTCCGTTATTTGTGGGTCGGAAGTCGGCTTGCCTTTCCAATCCGTTTTTGTTTGTTTGTTTTATTATTATTATTCGTTTTCCCGTTTCCCCTTCCATCCGTCCCGTCTCTCTTTTGGGCGGCTTTTTCGTTTCTCTCCCCTCTCGTTGACTGACACACACACACACCCCATCGCCGTCCGTGTATTTTTGGCTCCTCTTATATATAGTACGTTAACCTATTTATTTGTTTATTAACCTATTTGTTTATTAAGCTATTTGATTATTATTTCTTTACCTATTTATTTATTTATTCATTATTTATTTATTAGTTTATTAATTAACCTATTTATTGAACTATTTATTCATTAACTTGTTTATTTATTAACCTAATTATAAACCCAGTTATTTATTTATTTATTTATTTATTAACCTATTTGTTTATTAACCTATGTGCTTATTTCTTTACCCATTTATTACTTATTTACTTATTTACCTATTTATTTATTTATTCATTATTCATTTATTTTTGTTTATTTGTTTATTCATTAACCTATTTGTTGAACTATTTATTTGTTAACTTATTTGTTTATTTATTAACCTATTTATAAACCCATTTATTTATTTATTAACCTATTTGTTTATTAACCTATATGTTTATTTGTTTATTGACCTATTTGATTATTATTTGTTTATTAACCTGATTATTAACCTATTTTTTAACCTATTTTTTATTCATTCGTTAGTTATTTATTGAATTATTTGTTTATCTGTTTGTTAATTAACCCATTTATTGACCTATTTATTCATTAACTTGTTATTTATTTATTTACCTACCAGTATTTATTAGCATATTCATTGTTTGTTTACCTATTTATTCATTCTTTATTTATTAACTTATTTGTTTATTTGTTTGTTAATTAACCCATTTATTGAGCTATTTATTCATTAACTTGTTTGTTTGTTTATTGACCTATTTGTTTATTGACATATTCATTGTTTGTTTACCTATTTATTTATTTATTCGTTAGCTTATTTATTTATCAACTTATTTGTTTGTTATTTACTAACCTATTTATTTACTATTAAATTTATTGTTAAATTTCACCTTTCCAGAGCAAACACCAAAAACACCAGGCCTTCGAGGCGGAGCTGCAGGCCAACGCAGACCGGATCCGGGGCGTCATTGACGTCGGCAACTCCCTCATTGATCGCGGGGCTTGCGCCGGTAGCGAGGACGCCGTCAAGGTAGGTGGTGCCCCCGCTCTCCCGGGGTGGCGGATTTCTTTCTGGCCAGCTTGCCGAATTTCCCAAAAAGGATGAGCGTGTCATGTGACCTGTCATATAAAAGCCCACGGCGTTCCAAAGAGAATGACGTTTCCCGCTTGGACCTACCCCCTTCCTGGGCGGAGCTTTGGAGGTTTTTGTGTATCCGGCCAGGCCAAAATTATTATTATCATTGACGTTTCAAGGCTTCCTAACATGGAAACGGGATGAAATGTTTGGATTTGATTTTGATTTAATTTAGGCTGGGGAGAGGATACTCGGCAGTGGATGTGAGATAGTGGAAATTTAGGGGAACACCCAGCCTGATGGGGAATAAAAAATAAAAAATATTATTTCATATAGGTAGCCGGGTTGGTCTGCCGTAGTCAGAGCAAAATAAAAAAAATTCCTTCCAGTTTAGATTTAGATTTAATTTTGGTTTACGCTGGGGAGAGAATACTTGGCCACCCTCAAAGCGGGTCACCCCCCCCCCGCTTGCCTGGGATGGCAGATTTCTTTTTGACCAGCTTGCCGAGTTTCCTAAAGTGGATAAGCCTGTCATGTGACCTGTCTAATAAAAACCCACGGCGTTCTGAATAGAATGGCGTTTCCCGTTTGGACGTACCCCCTTCCTGGGCGGAGCTTTGGAGGTTTTTGTGTATCTGGCCAGACCCAAATTATGATTATCGTAAACGTTTCAAGGCTTCGTAATGTGGAAACTGGATGAAATGTTTGGATTTCTTGTCTCCTCCCCCCCCTTCTCGTTTCCTCCGCCCCCCACGCCAGGCCCGATTGGCCGCCCTGGCCGACCAATGGCAGTTCCTGGTTCGGAAGTCGGCCGAGAAGAGCCACCGGCTGAAAGAAGCCAACAAGCAGCAGAACTTCAACACCGGAATCAAAGACTTCGACTTCTGGCTTTCGGAGGTAGGGCCCGGTTCCGGGGGGGGGGGGGACATGCGCAGGGTGTGGTGAAATGGGGTTGGGTGGGCAGAATTGAGGAGATAACCATCATCATCATCATTATTATTATGATTATTATTATTATTGATGTTATCATTAATATTATATTTTTATTACTATTTATTATGTGAAAAGGAGTACTTTGAAGCAGGGTGGATTTGATTTAAATCACTAGCAGGGTGGATAAAAATCATCAATTTGTTTTTTAAAAATCAGATTTTTTTAAATTTAAATTGGATTTTTTTTATTTGAATCGGGTTTTTTATTTTTTTAAAAAAATCGTTGATTTTTATCCACTCTGCTAGTGATTTAAATCGTGATTTAAATCAGTTTGATATAATTCAAATCCACCCTTCAAGTTTCAAGTATAAAACAGAAAATTAAATATATTTAATTTTTATTATTTATATAGATATAGATTCCTGCTCTTCAAAATATGGCTATTATTGTTATTATTGTTATTATCATTATTAATGGAATTGGCCTTGAGAGAATGGAGAAAATAAATCCCTCCCTGATCCTTCCTTTCCCCCAGGTGGAAGCGCTGCTCGCCTCTGAAGATTACGGGAAGGACCTGGCGTCCGTCAACAACCTTCTCAAGAAACACCAGCTCCTGGAAGCCGATATTTCGGCCCATGAGGTGAGCCTTTGCCCCTAGGCCAGGATGAGAAATGGGCATTATTATTAGTACAGTGGGCCCTCGACTCACGAATGTAATCTGTTGCGACGAGGGCGTCGGAACTCAAAAAAAACGTAAAAATTCCCATAGGAATATGTTGCAGAATGCATCCTCCCTCGAAAAAACCTTCGGGAGTCAAAAAAAAACCCTATCTAAAGCGTCTGCGGCTTCCGATCGGAAGTCGAAAAAAATCGGAAGCGGCGGCCGCTTTGATCCCTCGTAACTCGAAAAATACGGAAGTCAGGGCATTCGTAAGTTGAGGGATCACTGTACTATTATTATTGGTGCTGGGCGCCCAGATCTTAGGTGCCAATTTTTTAGAAACTGAATCGAAATATCGATTTAAAATTCATACAGATTTTCAGAACGGAACCGAAATCTTAATTTTAGAATAGTGCAAAATTTTCAGAACATTCTCCGTGAAATGAATTTAATTTTCAACAATGGAACGAATATTTTTAAAGGGGCTGGAGAGCCGGCCCTGGAACTTTCTTACAGAAAGGAAATGCTACCCACAGAAAACCCCAGGAATGTCGTAAATGGTTTTTCAGAAATAAATAAAATAATAATAATTAATAAAATAATAATAATGAAATGAAATCTGGTTTCCTGTTGTTAACCCTCCGCTTTCCACCCGTCCGAAGGATCGCTTGAAGGACCTGAATGGCCAGGCCGACAGCCTGATGACCAGCAGCGCCTTTGACACCTCGCAAATCAAGGAGAAGCGGGAGACGGTCAACGGGCGCTTCCAGCGGATCAAGACCATGGCCGCTGCCCGGCGGGCCAAGCTCAACGAATCCCACCGCCTCCACCAGTTCTTCCGCGATATGGACGACGAAGAGTCCTGGATCAAGTAGGTCCGGGGGGAGGCGGCCATGACCAGCCCGCCGTGACCCCAAACCCTAAAATATAACTTTAAACCTAACCCTAACCCCTAACCCTAAAACATAACCCTAAACCCTAACCTTAAAACATAACCCTAAACCCTAACCCTAATCCTTCCTCCTAACCCTAAAACATAACCCAAAACCCTAACCCTAAAACATAACCCTAACCCTAATCCTTCCCCTAATCCTAAAACATAACCCTAAACCCTGACCCTAAAAAAACTAAACCCTAACCTTAAAACATAACCCTAATCCTAACCCTAATCCTTCCCCTAACCCTAAAATATAACCCTAAACCCTGACCCTAAACCCTAACCCTACAACATAACCCTAACCCTAATCCTTCCCCCTAACCCTAAAACATAACCCTAACCCTAATCCTTCCTCCTAACCCTAAAACATAACCCTAAACCCTAACCCTAATCCTTCCTCCTAACCCTAAAATATAACCCTAAACCCTGACCCTAAACCTAACCTACAACATAACCCTAGCCCTAATCCTTCCCCCTAACCTTAAAACATAACCCTAAACCCTGACCCTAAACCCTAACCCTAAAACATAACCCTAGCCCTAATCCTTCCCCCTAACCCTAAAACATAACCCTAAACCCTGACCCTAAACCCTAACCCTAAAACATAACCCTAACCCTAATCCTTCCCCCTAACCCTAAAACATAACCCTAAATCCTGGCCCTAAAAAAACCTAAACCCTAACCTTAAAACATAACCCTAAACCCTGACCCTAAACCCTAACCCTAAAACATAACCCTAAATCCTGGCCCTTAAAAAACCTAAACCCTAACCTTAAAACATAACCCTAAACCCTGACCCTAAACCCTAACCCTAAACCCTAACCCTAACCCTAATCCTTCCCCCTAACCCTAAAACATAACCCTAAACCCTGACCCTAAATCCTAACCCTAAAACATAACCCTAGCCCTAATCCTTCCCCTAACCCTAAAACATAACCCTGACCCTAAAACATAACCCTAACCCTAACCTTAAAACATAGCCCTACACCTAAAACCTAACCCCAGACCCCAACCCCTAACCTTCAACCCTCATCCCTAAACCCTAACCCCAACCCCTAAACCATTTCCTCCATAGCCTCGTCCTCTTACCTAATGTCCAATCGACCCTTCACTTGTCGTTAGTCTGTTTGCTCACGTTTAATAATAATAATAATAATAATTTATTTGTACCCAGATTCTCATAGATCCGTCCGAATTAGTGGGGTTTTGGAGTTGTTGTTGTTGGGTTTTTGTTTTTTTAAAAATCCCCCTTTTCCTCCCGATCCGCTTCCCAGGGAGAAGAAGCTGCTGGTGAGCTCGGAGGATTACGGCCGGGATCTGACCGGGGTCCAGAACCTGAGGAAGAAACACAAGCGGCTGGAGGCCGAGTTGGCCGCCCACGAACCGGCCATCCAGGTGGGAAAAACGGGGGGTTGGGGGTCGATTACTGGGCGGATCTGGCGAAAAAAAACCCGGATCCGCTCCTTCCTCGCCCCTTCTCAAATCCCCGATTTCCGGCAGTCGCCTCTGGCGTACGGATCCGAGAAAGGAAGGAAAAGGATCGATTTCGTTCCGGGTTCTGAGTTGGATTCAGGTTTTTAGTCCTCAGCGCTCGGGTTTTATTCGGAATTCCCCCCCCCCAGCTCCTGGGGAAACGGAGGGTTGGCCGGATAGGCGAGGGGCGGGTTGGGATGGTTTTGATGGCATCGAAAATAGGGAATTAATAATAATTATCCTTAATTATATAATTTATTATTATTATTATTATCATTAATTATATCAAATTAAATCAAATTGTGCTGTGTATTTGTTCTAGTTCTGTTGTTCTTATGAACTTAAAGCGGAAATAAAGTTGATTGATTGATTAAAAAAGAATCCTTCCCCCAAAAATTATTTTGCCACTCTTCTAACGACGGGACCACATCTGATTTCCAATTTTTGGCTACTAATAATCTTGCGGCAGCTGCTGCATATAAAAAGTTTTTTTTCCATGTTTCTCTAATAATAATTATTTGTGTTTCTATTATAATAATAATAATGGGGTTTTTTTCCCATCCCAGGGCGTTCTGGACACGGGGAAAAAGCTTTCGGACGACAACACCATCGGCAAAGAGGAAATCCAGCAGAGGCTGGCTCACTTTGTGGATCACTGGCAGGAGCTGAAGAGGCTGGCTGCCGCCCGGTAAGCAAGGGATCCCATTTCCCAGTGGGTTTTTTGAGTTTCCGGCCGCAGCCTGGAAATGGGAGAAGGGGTCTCGGCGGAGAAGGGTGGAAGGGGATAGGATCGTAGAAGGGATCTGGACGGAGGATCGGAGATGGGATCGTAGAAGGGATCTGGACGGAGGATAGAAGGGGATAGGATCGTAGAAGGGATCTCGACGGAGGATAGGAGATGGGATTGGAGAAGGGATCTCGACGGAGGATAGGAGATGGGATTGGAGAAGGGATCTCGACGGAGGATAGAAGGAGATAGGATCGTAGAAGGGATCTCGATGGAGGATAGGAGATGGGATTGGAGAAGGGATCTCGACGGAGGATAGAAGGAGATAGGATCGTAGAAGGGATCTCGATGGAGGATAGGAGATAGGCCCGGCGGAACAGCTCTGTCTCACAGGCCCTGCGGAAAGAGATCCGATCCTGCAGGGCCCTGGTCTCTTGAGACAGGGCGATCCACCAGGTTGGAGCCAGTGTTGAGAAGGCCCTGTCTCCGGTTGAGGCTAATCTGACTTCCTTAGGGACCTCTAGGGTGACGCTATGAATGGACCTTAAGGTCCTCTGTGGGGCGTACCAGGAGAGGTGGCCCCGTAGGTCCGAGGGTCCGAGGACAGACGGGAAGGGGGTGGGATCTGAGGGTTGGATTTGACCCGGATCCCGCTTCCGATCCCTTCCAGCGGCCAGCGGCTGGAGGAATCCCTGGAGTACCAGCAGTTTGTGGCCAACGTGGAAGAGGAGGAGGCCTGGATCAACGAGAAGATGACCTTGGTGGCCAGCGAGGACTATGGGGACACCCTGGCCGCCATCCAGGTGAGCGGGTTGGGGTGGGTTCCTTCCGGCCTGATCCTTGTAGGATCCTTGTAGGATCTCCCTTGCCCCCGGTACGACTGCGGTAGGCGGGAGCGAGGTCGAGGAACGTCGCCCCAAACGGGTTGCCCAGGCGTCTTTGGGCGGGGTCATCATAGCGATGCTCATAGCAATACGAAGATCACTAATATTGCTTTATTGCGACAAGAGTAGGACGAATAATGACGGAGACTTGAGCTTTAATCTTTGAAGGAATGTCAAGGTCTATTAATGTAAAATTTTAAAATCTCAAGTTTTAAATTTTAACTTTAAATGGAAGTATCAGTTTTATGAGCTGGGTTCTAATTATGTAACATAACTCAACCTCCAATACGATTTCTGGTTATGGATTGTCATGAACTGTTCTCTGGTCTTTGACCGTAAGAAAGATATTTGTATTTAATATTACCGCCATTACTATTATTACTGTTTTTATTTATCTAGGTTGCTCTGTAACCCGGGCCAAAGGCTACCAAGAGACATTTCATATTATTATTATTATTATTATTATTATTATTATTATTCGTTCTGGGCATCCTGAATTTGGTTGCTCCATAGCTTTTCTCAAAGGCTAAGAGACGTTTCATAATATTATGATAGACTAGTATATTAAGCCCGTTGATAAAAACGGGCGCTAGCCGGAGGCGGAGCAGCAGGAGCCGGGGGACCGGGAGGCTTCGGCGGGGGCGACCGGCTGGCCCGTCAGCGGAGGCCGCCTCGCCTCGGACCCCCGCCGGCTGGGCAGCGCGCAGGGAAGGGCGTGTGCCGGACGGGGGGCCTCCTTCAGGCGGCGACAGGAGCCTCCGTTAAAAACGGGCCGGCGCTGGCCCGGCCGGCTCCTCCGCCGACGGTGCTGCCTCCGCCGACGTGCCCAGCCCGACGCCGCCTCGGCGGAGCAGGAGGAGGAGCTGCTCCACCCTGGAGGGGAAGGGGGCGGAAGGCGGAAGGGAGAAGCTCGCCAGCAGCGGGCGGAGCAGGGTTGGCGGGGCGGCAGCAATGGCGGCGGTGCAGTTTCGCCCGGCCGGAAGTGTCTCTGCGTCGTCCCGCCCCCCTCTCCGCCCCCTCCAATCCCTGCGTCCCCGTGTGACATGCGCAGAACGCACTTCCGTGACACACGGAAAGGCAGGGACATAGCAAGATTATTATATAGGATAGATAGATAGATAGACAGACAGACAGACAGATACTTTATTGTCATTGTACGTAGTACAACGAAATTGAATGCCACCCCACATTTACAGCCACATATACGCAATTATATGGGACGTGGGTGGCAGTGTGGGTTCAACCCCAGAGCCTAGGGCTTGCCGATCGGAAGGTCGGCGGTTTGAATCCCCGCGATGACGGGGTGAGCTCCCGTCGCTCGGTCCCTGCTCCTGCCCACCGAGCAGTTCGAAAGCACGTCCAAGCTCTGGCGTTTCCATAGGTCCCGCTCCGGCGGGAAGGTCAACGGCGTTTCCGTGCGCTGCTCTGGCTCGCTAGAAGCGGCTTAGTCCTGCCGGCCACATGACCCGGAAGCTGCACGCCGGCTCCCTCGGCCAGTAAAGCGAGATGAGCGCCACAACCCCAGAGCCGTCCGTGACCGGACCTAATGGTCAGGGGTCCCTTGACCTTTAGGGACGTGGGTGGTGCTGTGGATTAAACCACAGAGCCTACGGTTCCGCAACCGCAGAGCCTAACGGTCAGGGGTCCCTTGACCTTCTCATTGACCATGGTGGCTGCCCCCCCTCCCCGGTTGTCCCCGTCTCCCCCCTTTGACCCCGGCCCCGCCGTTCCGCTTTCCCCCGCAGGGGCTGCTGAAGAAGCACGAAGCCTTTGAAACCGACTTCGCCGTTCACAAGGACCGCGTCAACGACGTCTGCGCCAACGGACAGGAGCTCATCCAGAAGGTGAGCGCTGGGGAGGCGGGGGCACCGGGGACACGGCGACCAGGCGACTGTTCTCTAGGGCAGGGGTCGGCAACCTTTTTCAGCCAAGAGGGGGTCCACCGTCCCTCAGACTATGTGGGGGGCCGGACTATATTTTTTGGGAGGAAATGAACGAATTCCGCACTTTTTTCCTCCTAAAAGGTCAGGGGAAATGTCTTATGGAGCGAATGTGTGGTCCCTGGAGCTGAACTGCCCAGGGGCAAAAGCAGATCCTGCTTTTAAAAAAAAGAGAGAGAGAAGGGGGTGTTGAAAGAAAGCCCCCTGAGCAGCTGAGAGAGATAAGGGGGAGAGATTGCAGAGGGCGGCTGTTTCCCAGCGACATGTGACTGGCTGATTAGATTATCTGTCTGGAAACTGTAGAAATGGCTCCGTTTCCTGAAGCTGCAGAACTG
This sequence comes from Darevskia nairensis, assembly GCA_034642065.1. Classification (NCBI taxonomy): domain Eukaryota; kingdom Metazoa; phylum Chordata; class Lepidosauria; order Squamata; family Lacertidae; genus Darevskia; species Darevskia nairensis. The sequence goes on from JAWWNI010000948.1 coordinate 80,881, forward strand.
TGAGTTAAACCCCATAACACAGGGTTTTCCCCCTTTGCAAAGTAAGTTCAACAACTTGGAGCTGATCTTCAAAAAAGGAGTTTTTACTCCTTTGCAAAAGAAGCTGCAGAAATAGGAGCTGATCCTCAAAAAAAACAGGGTAAAGGAAGCCACACAAATTTGAGCTGATCCTCCAAAAATGGGGCTTTTCTCCTTTGCAAAAGAAGCTGCAGAAATTTGAGCTGATCCTCCAAAAATGGGGCTTTTCTCCTTTGCAAAAGAAGCTTCAGAGATTTGAGCTGATCCTCAACAAATGGGGCTTTTCTCCTTTGCAAAAGAAGCTGCACAAATTTGAGCTGATCAGCTAATGGGCCTTTTCTCCTTTGCAAAAGAAGCTGCAGAAATTTGAGCTGATCCTGCAAAAATGGGGCTTTTCTCCTTTGCAAAAGAAGCTGCAGAAATAGGAGCTGATCCTCAAAAAAGGAGTTTTTACTCCTTTGCAAAAGAAGCTGCAGAAATTTGAGCTGATCCTCCAAAAAGGGGGCTTTTCTCCTTTGCAAAAGAAGCTGCAGAAATAGGAGCTGATCCTCCAAAAATGGGGCTTTTCTCCTTTGCCAAAGAAGCTGCAGAAATTGGAGCTGATCCTCAAAAAATGGGGCTTTCCCCCTTTGCAAAAGAAGCTGCAGAGATTGGAGCTGATCCTCCAAAAATGGGGCTTTTCTCCTTTGCAAAAGAAGCTGCAGAGATTGGAGCTGATCCTCAAAAAAAATTGGGGCTTTTCCCCTCTAAAAACTAGGTGCGTCCTATGGTCAGGTGCGCCTTATAGAGCGAAAAATCTGGTAGTTTTACAGGGGTTAAATGCCATGTTTTTCCCCCCTCCTCTTCCTTCTCCAGAACAACCACCACGAGGAGAACATCACGGCCAAGATGAAGAGCCTGCGGGGGAAAGTGTCCGACCTGGAAAGGGCAGCGTCCCAGAGGAAGGCCAAGCTGGACGAAAACTCTGCCTTCCTCCAGTTTAACTGGAAGGCCGACGTGGTGGAGTCGTGGATCGGTAGGATTGGGCCCCATCGCTCTGGAGCTTTTTTGAGGATTTTACCCCACGGTTCTTTAGGATTTTACTCCATAGGAGTTGCACTTTTTAAAGGATTTTACTCCATAGGTGTTGAGCTTTTTTGAGGATTTTACCCCATGGTTCTTTAGGATTTTACTCCATAGGAGTTGAACTTTTTTGAGGATTTTACCCTGTAGGTGTTGAGCTTCTTAAAGGATTTTACCCCATGGTTCTTGAGCTTTTTTAGGATTTTACCCCATGGTTCCTGAGCTTTTTAAAAGGATTTTACCCTATAGGTGTTGAGCTTTTTAAAAGGATTTTACCCTATAGGTGTTGAGCTTCTTAAAGGATTTTACCCGATGGTTCCTGAGCTTTTTTGAGGATTTTACCCCGTGGTTCTTGAGCTTTTTTGAGGATTTTACCCCGTGGTTCCTGAGCTTTTTTGAGGATTTTACCCCATGGTTCTTCAAGATTTTACTCCATAGGAGTTGAACTTCTTTTAGGATTTTACCCTGTAGGTGTTGAGCTTTTTTTAAAGGATTTTACCCCATGATTCTTGAGCTTTTTTTAGGATTTTACCCCATGGTTCCTGAGCTTTTTTGAGGATTTTACCCCATAGTTGTTGAACTTTTTTAAGGATTTTGCCCCATGGTTTTTGAGCTCTTTTTAGGATTCTACCCCATAGCAAGCCCTAGGCTCTGGGGTTGGACTTTGTGCCAGCTGGCCATAGCGAATGCGAATTAACGGCTCTCCCCCCCCCCCCGTATTCCAGGAGAAAAAGAGAACAGCCTGAAGACGGACGACTACGGCCGCGACCTCTCCTCCGTGCAGACCCTCTTGACCAAGCAGGTGAGCCCGACCTCCTTGCCGTTTTCCCGGGGCCCGGTGGGTTGGACGTCCCCGCCTCGTGATTCGAACTCGCTCCCTCCCCTCTCTTTTCCGCTGCAGGAGACCTTTGACGCCGGGCTGCAGGCCTTCCAGCAAGAGGGCATCGCCAACATCACGGCCCTGAAGGACCAGCTGCTGGCCGCCCAGCACGTCCAGTCCAAAGCCATCGAGGCCCGCCACGCCGCGCTCATGAACCGCTGGAACCAGCTGCTGGCCAACTCTGCCGCCCGGAAGAAGAAGCTTCTGGAAGCCCAGGAGCACTTCCGGAAGGTGGGCGGGAGCTCGGGGGCCGCCCGGTTCCTCCCCCTCCCCCTTTTGTTTCCCCCCCTTATCCTCTATAATAATCTCCCTATGTCCCTGCGTCCGCGTCCGTGTGTCACTGGAAATTTGAACTGCGCATGTCGGAGACGGACGCAGGGATTGGAGAGGGGGGGCGTGTCCGAGAGGCGGCGGCGGCGCATGCGCGTCGTCAGTTGCCTCACTGCCGCCGCCTCACATGGAGCTGAGCGCGCTGTCCGCCTGCGCTCACCCGCTGCCGCCGCCTCTGAGGCTGCCCCCGCTCGGCAGGCTCTGGCTGCGGCTCCAGCAGCGCCTTGGCGACGGGCCGCCACCGGCGGGCCTGGCACCGCCCAGGTCCGCGGCGGAGCACAGAGGCCGCCGCCGCCGGGGACGCGCGAGTGGAAGCCCGTGAGAGCGAGCCCGTGAGTGCAGGGAGCTGAGCGCTGCGTCCCGGAAAAGGGGCTCCGTCTCTGGCAGCCTCCGATCGCCCCGCGGGGGGAATCTGGCCTGTCTGCCGTCCGCCGGCGGGGAGGCCGAGATCTGCGCGGAGGGAGCGGGGCTGCAGGGCGGGGGCTGGCGCGCACGTGTGGAAGGGCCGTGCGTGGGTATCTAGCGCCCGTTTTCTAACGGGCTAAATTCATTAGTGGTTTTGATAAATGAAGCTGCATTTTGCCGTCTTTTTCGCTCCATCAGACGCCCTTTTCCCCTCCCAAAAGTCAGGGGAAAGGTCTGTGCGTCTGACGGAGTGAATGCATGGTCCCTGGAGCTGAACTGCCCAGGGGCAAAAGCAGATCGTGCTTTTTTAAATAAAAAAAGAGAGAGAAGGGGGTGCTGAAAGGAAGCCCACTGAACAGCTGCTCAGCAAACGATCGGGGAGAGAGATAAGGCTCCCGTTCCAGCCCAGGACTCTTTGTGACCCCCTGGACCAGAGCATGCCAGGCACTCCTGTCTTCCTCTATCTATCTATCTATCTATCTATCTATCTATCTATCTACCTATGTTTAGTTGTATCCGACTCTTCGTGACCCCATGAACCAGAACACGCCAGGCACTCCTGTCTTCCCCTATCTATCTATCTATCTATGTTTAGTTGTATCCGACTCTTCGTGACCCCATGAACCAGAACACGCCAGGCACTCCTGTCTTCCCCTATCTATCTATCTATCTATCTATATCTATCTATCTATGTTTAGTTGTATCCGACTCTTCGTGACCCCATGAACCAGAACACGCCAGGCACTCCTGTCTTCCCCTATCTATCTATCTATCTATCTATGTTTAGTTGTATCCGACTCTTCGTGACCCCATGGACCAGAGCACACCAGACACTCCTTGTCTTCCCCTGCCTCCCGCAGTTTGGTCAGACTCATGTTGGTCGCTTTGAGAACACTGTCCATCCATCTCGTCCTCTGTTGTCCCCTTCTCCTTGTGCCCTCCATCTTTCCCAACATCAGGGTCTTTCCCAGGGAGTCTTCTCTTCTCATGAGGTGGCCAAAGTCTTGGGAGCCTCAGCTTCAGGATCTGTCCTTCCAGGGAGCACTCGGGGCTGATTTCCTTCAGAATGGAGAGGTTGGATCTTCCTGCAGTCCAAAATTGGATCTCGCCCTGGGCGCCTTAACTGCGGCGCCCTAAAACACCCCAGAGCAACACCGTCGGTGCAGAAAATGATGGTGGCGTATTTTAAATACGTGACGCGGGGCGTGCGTATTTAAGAGAGGTTCATCTCTCGGCTAGGGGCGGGGTTGGCAAATATTTGCAGGGCGGAACGGTGAGAACAGGATCGAAAAGAAAATAATTATCATTATCATCATCATCATCTGGGGAGACCCAGCCAGATGGGCGGGGTACAAATAAAAAATTATTATTATTATTATTATATCATTATTATCAGGGTGGATAAAAATAAACGATTCTTTTTTGATTTAAATTGGATTTTTTTGATTTAAATTGGATTTTTAAAATAAAATGCTTTTGGAAGAAAAATCTTTCTAAATATAGTCTTCTATTTAAGTTACATTGTAGCCCAAAGGCTATTCATCAGGAAATAAGGATTTGTTTTAAGTTTATGAAGTGTGCTAAAACTCAGTCTAAGTTTTTTTTTAAAAAAAAGTTTAACCGCATCAGTTAACAAACATGCATACATATGCTATCATGTTATTGTTTTAGTGAAATAAATTATTTAAATGGTTATTAAGGAAATGATTCTTTTTCTCCTTCCAATAAAGTACAGCAGAAAAGTTGTCCAAATATAAACAGTTAACTTATGAAACCTCACCATAATTTCATAATTATCTGTCTATGTATTTCTAGTAGTAGAATCAAATCAGTAATTTTGGATAGAACTGTAAAAACGACTCTGAAAATTTATTATCCCAAAAATGAAAACTTCTTATGGTTGTAAATATTAAGATTATGCCAGCAAGAATGAGTCTTTCTGTAAAAAAAAATATTTAAATCAAGCCTTCCTGACTAGGGATTTAAATCAAGCCTTCCTGACTAGGGATTTAAATCAAGCCTTCCTGACTAGGGATTTAAATCAAGCCTTCCTGACTAGGGATTTAAATCGTGATTTAAAATCGTGATTTAAATCAATTTGATTTATATCAAATCCACCCTGATTATTATCATGGTTATTATTATTATTATTATTATTATCATTATTATTAGCTTCCATCTTGACTCTGTGCCGCGGCCCATCCTCCTCTCCTCCCCGCAGGTGGAAGACCTGTTCCTGACCTTCGCCAAGAAGGCCTCGGCCTTCAACAGCTGGTTCGAGAACGCCGAGGAGGATCTGACGGATCCGGTCCGCTGCAACTCGCTGGAGGAGATCCGGGCACTGCGGGATGCCCACGACGCCTTCCGTGCCTCCCTCAGCTCCGCCCAGGCTGACTTCAACCAGCTGGCTGAGCTGGAGAGGCAGATCCGCAGCTTCCGGGTGGCTTCCAACCCCTACACCTGGTTTACCATGGAAGCTCTCGAGGAGACCTGGAGGAACCTGCAGAAGATCATCAAGGTAGGCTTCCGCCGGGGTCACTTCTGGCGGCCTCTGGCCAGCAGACACCCAAACTCGCGTCCCCGTTGGACGTTTCGCCCCGCGGGTCCTGGATCGTTCCGGCGGCAACCGCGTGGCGCAGGGGGTGCCATTTCTGCGGTCTGTCTCGCACTCGCCGCCGATTCCTCCCGCTTTCCTTCTTGGCAATCGCCGTTCATGGGGAATGGACGGCACCCAAGGCGGGGGGCGGATCGAACAAAGCCGCCGTCTGGATTCTTCTGGATCCGTCGCGGATCGGGGTGGCAGGGGGGTGATGGCGCGGCGCCAGGAGTGCTGCCGCCAGGATCGTTCTCGTTTTCCGCCTTTGCAAACTTCCAGCTGCTTGCAAATAATGATTATTTGTCATTTATACCCCGCCCATCTGGCTGAGTAACGGACGCCGTTGAAATTGATACCCACCAAATCATAGACGGAACATACAATACACACATATATGTACATACACACACACACACACATATATGTATTGTAATACACACACACACACACACATATATACATATACACATATATAACATATATACATAAAAGAGGTAAAGGGACCCCTGACCATCAGGTCCAGTCGTGTCCGACTCTGGGGTTGCGTGCTCATCTCGCTCTATAGGCCGAGGGAGCCGGCGTTTGTCCGAAGACAGCTTCCGGGTCATGTGGCCAGCATGACAAAGCTGCTTCTGGCGAACCAGATCAGCGCACGGAAACGCCATTTACCTTCCCGCTGGAGCGGTCCCTATTTATCTACTTGCACTTTAACATGCTTTCGAACTGCTAGGTGGGCAGGAGCTGGGACCGAGCAACGGGAGCTCACCCCGTCACAGGGATTAGAACCGCTGACCTTCTGATCAACAAGCCTGTGGTTTAACCCACAGCGCCACCTGGTCACCTTAACATATATACATACATACACAAAAACATATACACACACAAACATATCCTATATAATAAAGAGCCTGTGTCCGTCCGTACTTTCCGCGTGTCAGTGGAAATCGCAAGTGGGCATGCGCTCCACTGACACATGGATTGGATAGTGCAGACCAATAGGCGATGGCGGTTACGCCTAAAGCAAAGAGCGGGGGCAGCGGCGCAAAGCGCCGCTTCCCGCAGCCTCCTGCTGCCGCCCATCTGCAGCGGACGGGCCTGCCATTGCTGGAGCGCAGCTCTCCAGGACCCCTGCTCTCGCCCACCTGCAGCGGAGTTTGGGGGAACCGATGGCAACCGCCGGCGCCCGCCCACCTCTGGCCGAGCCTCCCGCTGCCTCCTGCTACCTTGCTGCTGCCGTCGCCTCCTTCCCCTGCTTGCCCAAAGCACGGGGGAAACGCCGGCAACCGCCGCCGGCCCCACATCTCTGGCGGAGCCTCCTGCCCGGCCTCGGCCAAGCCCCCTCCTGCCAGCATGCAGCCGCCCTCCAGCGAGAGCCACCTCCTCCTCTCTCCCCGCCCCGCCGGAGCAGGAGGAGGAGGACGAGGACGGCCGGCCCGGCCTGGAGGCAGCGGCGATGAGGAGGACGAGGACGCCGCCCCGCAACCTCCTCGCCCCGGACGCCACCGGGCGCCTCCGGCTCCTTAGGCTGCCCGTTCGTGAGCGCCCCCGCCCTCCCTCCCTCCTGCCCGCCTCTTCTCCTGCGCGGCCGGAGCCGCCGAGGGAGCTGGGCGCGCACGGTGGTGCTGGCCTCCAAGGGGGCGTCCGGGGTTGGGGGGCTCCCCGGTTTCCCCACGCTCAGCCTCCTCCCACCACGGCGGCAGGAGCGCAGCCGCGGCTGTGCCCCCCGCCCCGCAAGGCGCGCGCGTGTGCTGCCGGGCTAGCGCCCGTTATCTCAACGGGCTTCAATTCACTAGTATACATATACAGTATATACACATACATACACATATACCATCTTTCCCCCTTTTTAAGACACCGTCTTATAATTTTTTTCCTCAAAAAAACCCAGGGTGGCTTATTTTCTGAGGGATGTCTTATTTTTATTACATCAGTATGCTATGGTACAGCCTCCCCCTGCGTGCAGAGCAGGTGGGGCAGAACTCCGCAAGAGGCGCGTTTCCCCCCTGCGCCTCTCGCTGGTTCGCTGGCTCCCTGCGCACGCAGGAGGGGCTGAGGAGGCGACGGGAACAATGGCGGCACCATGGCTTACTTTTGGGGTACGTCTTACTTCTCACAAAGGTAAAAAAAACCCTGCCATGGCTTACTTTATGACTACGTATTAAAAAAGGGGAAACCGGGTACACACATATATATACATATACACACACACATATATATAATATACATACACACATGTATATATACACACATATACCGTGTTTCTCCTAAAATAAGACACCGTCTTATTTTTTTTTATCCTCCAAAAAACACAGTATGGCTTATTTTCGGGAGATGTCTTCTTTTTATTAAGAGTTAATAAAAAGTTCAGTGATAAGCACTGTTAAGTTCATAGACTCTCTCCATGTCCCCATAACTCATAGGCTTTCATTCTATTCAGTTCCTTTAAAAATATCAAAAGCAGAGGATTAAAAAAAAAAAAAAAAACACACACACACACACACAAACACCCACCCACCAAAAAAACCCCAAAAAAGCAGAGGATTTTCTACCGGTAAATGGTTCTGCCAGCTCTCTCTATGGTACCTTGGACTGCTGCTGCTGCTGGGTCCCAGCCGTTCAAGGCTTCACATGGCGTGCGCTGCTGCTGGCTCCCGGTGGATCAGGGATCCACGTGGCTGCAGCTGCGGCTGGGTCCCGGCCTCTCAGGGTTTCATGCGGCGGCGCTGCTGCTGCTGGCTGTGTCCCGCTGGATCGGGTCCCCACGTGGCGCGCACTGCTGGGTGTTTAGGCGGGGCTGCAGCAGCATCCAGTTCCGGGCGCCAACTTCCTCTTCCTTGGCGCCCTCCAGAGATGCACCTTACCAGGTACCCGATATCACTACCGGTACGTCTTATTTTTGGGGTATGCCTTATATTTTGTGACCCCTTGAAAATTCTACTATGGCTTATATTTCAGGTATGTCTTATATTATGAGAAACACGGTACATGTACACACATGTACACACATATTTATACACATGCAAACATACATATACATACACACAAACATATATATAAACACACATATACATACATACACACACATATATATATATACATACATACACACACAAACATATACATACAAACACACATATATATACAAACATATACATATATACATGTGTGTGTGTGTACATACACATACATCCTATATAATAATCTTGAAGTGTCCCTGCTTTTCCGTGTGTCACGGAAGTGCGTTCTGCGCATGTCACACGGGGACGCAGGGATTGGCCAGCGGACAGGAAGTGACAGCCGCCCGCCCGCCTCCCTCACAGCCCCGCCGGAGGATGGCCGGCCCGGCCTGGAGGCAGCGGCAGCGAGAACGAGGAGCCTGGGCCAGGCCGTGGCGGCGGCGCCGGGGCCTCGGGCAACCAGCTCGCCCTGGCGCTGCTGCTCCTGCGGAGGGGCGGCGAGGTGGGCGCTGGCGGGCGCCGCGGAGCGCGCTCAAAGCGGGGGGAGCAGGGCGAGCCGGGGCCCCGCGAGCCGCTCGGAGGGGCGGCGAGGCGGGAGCGGCTGGAGCGTGCTCGAAGCGGGGGCCGGGAGCAGGGCGCGCTGGGGCCCGGCAAGCCGCTCTGCCGCCTCCTGCCTCCTCTTCCTCTAGAGCCCGTTAGTCAACGGGCTAACTTCAACTAGTATTTATATATTTGGGTTTGCAAATGCCGAGAAGAGACCCGATCGACGAATTCCGATTGCGACTTTGGGGGTGTGTGCTGGAACGGAGGCCCCGATTCCTTCCGTTTCCCGACGTCCCTTCCTTCCTTTCCCCCAGGAGCGCGAGCTGGAGCTGCAGAAGGAGCAGCGGCGGCAGGAGGAGAACGACAAGCTGCGCCAGGAATTTGCCCAGCACGCCAACGCTTTCCACCAGTGGATCCAGGAAACCAGGTGCCGCCCCCGCCGCCCCTCAATTTCTCCCTCGGGTTTTTCCTCCGGGGGGGGGGGATTTATTATTTTTGCGTGAAATAATAATAATACCTTTATTATAAATACAATAAAATATAATATAAAACATTGCATAGAACATAAGGTATTGGTGTAATATATTTAGGTAATAAAAAATAAGGTATTGGTATCTAATGTACCGTATAATAATAATTCCAAATCTGACGGATATTAATATTATCAAAATGAATACAGGCTTCCTATTGATGGAGGCAAATCTGAAATTTATTATTATTATTATTAGGGTAGAAATATATTAGCAGCAGCAGTAGTGTTACTGCTATTATTACTACTACTGTTACTATTATTGCTGTTACTGTTACAACTACTACTATTGTTACTAACAGGCGCTAGCCGGAGGCTATATATACTATATATAATGTATATATGCCAGACTTCTTCTCTTCCCCCCTCCACACACCTCGCATCATCCCGTGCCAAAAACGCTGCATCTCCCTCCCCAAACACATTAACCCTTTCCCCTCCCCACCCTCCTGTCCTCCCCATTAACCCTTTCCCCTCCCCATTAACCCTTTCCCCTCCCCACCCTTCTCTCCTTCCCATTAACCCTTTTCCCTCCCCAGCCTTCTCTCCCTCCCATTAACCCCTTTACCTCCCCACCCTCCTGGCCCCCCTCGAGGCGGCGATTCCGAGCCCTGCGGTGGCGGCGGGAGGAGGTGGAGGCCCCCGCCCTCCCCCCCCCCCCCGTTTATTGCCTGGCCTCCTCTTCTTCCTCATCCGAGTGTAGGGAGAGGGGGGAATTGCGCGTGGGGGGTGGGGGCTTGGTTGTGGTTGTGTGTGTGTGTGTGTGTCTCGTGGGGCGGGCGTTGGGGGTGGGGGGAGAAAAGCTGGTGCGGGCGCTGGACTCACGACTCCACCACAAAAAAATAAAATAAAAGGAGGGGGAAGGGAGGTGGGGGAAAGGGCTCCTCGGAGCTCGCCGCCTTTCAGCCGCCCACGGGGGCTTTTTTCTTGTGAGGCTTCCAAGCCTCTGGGGGGGACCCCCACCCACCCAACTCCCAAGGCGCGCACCTCCCCCCCCAAAAAGCACCACCCAAGCCCAGCTCCGTCCTCCTTCCGCCGGCCGCCGATCCCTGGCTGCAGCCGGGGGAGGAATACCGCGAGAGTTGCAAGCGGCTTCCCTCGGCCTGGCTGCGAAGGTAGGGAGAGGGGGGGAAGCGAGGGCGGGGGGTGGGGGCTTGTTTTTGTGGGGGGGGCTTGGGGGGGTGTGCGCGCAAGTGTGTGAGTGTGTGGGCGACGTGGCGGCGGAGGCGGGTGTGCGGCGACCCTCTTCGGCCTCCGGAGCACCGGCACTCCGCGAGGCGGGTCGAATCAGGCCGCTGGGGGGTGGAGAGGGGCTCCCTCCCCCTTCTTAATTTTTGTTTTCCGGGGGTGGCTGCAGCGGCGGCAGGGATGGGGCGGCCCTCCTTGGCCTCCGGAGCACCGGCGCTCCGCTGGATGGGCCGTTGCAGGCCGCTAGGCCTCGGAGCCCCCCGTTCTGCCTGGCCCCAGACGGCTCTCTTTGTGCATTGTGTGCCCGCGTGGCGGGCGGCGGCGGAGCAACCCCTGTCCCAGCAAGCAGGAGTGGTCTGTGCTGCAGCCGGCAGCAGGAGTATCGGACAGAGGGCTGCGGGCGGCGGCGCTACGCGCCACCTTCGCCACAGCGGTTGACGGGATTGGTCCATACTACCCAATCCGTGTGTGACTGGAACGCACGCGCAGTTCCGAATTCCTGTGACACACGGAAAGTGGTACGTACGGACACAGGCTCTTTATTATATAGGATTATTAGGGTAGAAATATATTAGCAGCAGCAGTAGTGTTACTGCTATTATTACTACTACTGTTACTATTATTGCTGTTACTGTTACAGCTACTACTATTGTTACTACTCCGGTTGCTATTTTTATTTTATCCTATATAATAATCTTGAAGTGTCCCTGCTTTTCCGTGTGTCACGGAAGTGCGTTCTGCGCATGTCACACGGGGACGCAGGGATTGGAGGGGGCGGAGAGGGGGGCGGGACGACGCAGAGACACTTCCGGCCGGGCGAAACTGTGCCGCCGCCATTGCCGGGCCGCTGCCGCCATTGCCGGGCCGCCGCCGCCGCCACCTCGACGGAGGAGCCCCGAGGAGGAGGAGGAGGACGGCCGGGCCGGCCTGGAGGTAGCAGCGGCGAGGAGGACGAGGACGCCGCCCCGCAACCTCCTCGCCCCGGCCGCCGCCGCTGGCCGCCTCCGCGCCTCGGGTCCCGCTCGCCCCCGCTAGAGCCCGTTATCAACGGGCTGAATTCAACTAGTTTTTTTATAATCTGTTTATTAAATTTTCCAATACAAATCACATTGAAATTGTTCCAAATTACAATCCAAATTAATTAATTATACAATTCCCAATTAAAAGAAACATTCCAATTATGCCCAATTACCCGGTTGCTCTTTTAAATACTGCTGCTGTTACCAAACTGAGTTGGTCTCTAAAGGTGCTACTGGAAGGAATTTTTTATTTTGTTTTATTTTATTTTTATTTTGTTTCTTATTTTGTTTATAGTTGTTACTGCTACTATTGCTGCTGCTGCTATTATTATTTCTGCTAGTGTTATTATTAGTGCTGCTATTATTGTTACTCCCATTGTTGCTTTTATTACTGTTAGTACTGTTACTATCATTACTATTATTATTGCTGTTGCTGCTGTTACCATTATTATTATTATTATTGCTACTACTGTTAGTTAGTGTTATTATTAGTACTGCTATTGTTACCACCATTGTTGCTGTTATTACTGTTGCTGCTGCTACTACTACTGCTACTACTACTATTGCTACTGTTACCATTATTATTGCTCCTACTGTTACTGTTATTACTCCCGCCAGCATCTCGTCCCGAGGTTTTTGATTTGTCCACTATTTTAGGGTTCTTTCCTCTCTCCAAAGCCGTGACGTCTCCCTTGGCTAACCTGTCTTTTCTTTGTCCCCTTCTCCCCTCTCCCGCCGGAACGTTTCTCCCGCTTCCTGATACCCGGACCGTTCGCCAGGACCTACCTGCTCGATGGGTTAGTACAAAATGGATTTTTTGTTTGAAAGAAACCCACCAAAGCGGCTTTTGTGTCTTGTGCTTCGTGGCTTTGCTTGTGATGTCGGTGTTTGTCGAAGCAGCCTTGCTTGGTGCCTGGGCTCTGCATAGGTATTGCCCCGTCTGCATAGGTATTGCCCAGTGCTTTTACGCCTAAACGTTTGTTTTAGGAAAAAATTACACTGGTATTGCCCCGTCTCCAAAGGTATTGCCCCGTCTCCATAGGTATTACCCCAGCTGCATAGGTATTGCCCCGTGCTTTTTTCCCCCTGGCAGTACGCCTAAACATTTGTTTTAGAAAAAAATAACACTGGTATTGCCCCATTTACATAGGTATTGCCCCACCTGCATAGGTATTGCCCCTATTATTTTATTAATAATAAATTTTATTCTTATTTCTATTGGCTGGAGCCCAACAACCTTATTATAGTGGCTGGGGAAACCCAGCCAGATAGACAAGGTTGTTATTATTATTATTATTATTATTATTCTACTGGTTGGACCCCAGCAACATTATAATTACTATAACTATCATTATTTCTACTGGCTGGAGCCCAGCAACATTATAATTATAATAATTCTTATCTTACCATTATATTATTCCTACTGGATGGAGCATAGGTATTGCCCCATCTGCCTAGTTATTGCCCCATCCGCCTAGTCATTGCCCAATTTACGTAAGTGCTGCCCCATCTGCATAGTTATTGCCCCGCCTGCACAGGTATCGGCAGTTTACCTAGGTATTGCCCCGCCTGTAGGGGTATTGCCCCATTTCCATAGGTATTTCCATAGGTATTGCCCCATCTGCACAGGTATTGCCCAATTTACCAAGGTATTGCCTCTTTCCGGAGGTATTGCCCCATTTACTAGGTACTGCCCCATCCGCATACCGTGTTTCTCCAAAAATAAGACACCGTCTTATATTTATTTTTCCTCCAAAAAACACACCATGGCTTATTTTCGGGGAATGTCTTATTTTTTTATTAAGTATGGGGCTTGCTTTGAAGAGCTGCGTGCTGCGGCTTCCCGCGCGCTGCGGGTCCGGCTCAGCCCGATCGGGCTGAGCCGGACCCGCAGCGCACAGCTCTTCAGAGCAAGCTGAGTCCCGAGGGATCGGGGCTTACCTGTAAAGCGGTGCACGCTGCGGCTGTTGCTGGGTCCTGCCGGCTCGGCTCCACGTGGCGCACTGCTACCTGTAGGTGTTCAGGTGGGCTGCAGCAACGTCGGCATCCGTTTCCGGGTGCCAGCCTCTTCCTCTTCCTTTGTGCCCTCCGGAAATGCGCCCACCTTACCAGGTACCACCACGTCTTACTTTCGGGGTACGGCTTATATTTTCTACCCTCTTGAAAACCCTGCTACGTCTTATTTTTTAGGTATGTCTTATTTTTGGAGAAACACGGTAGGTATTGCTCCGCCCTGCATAGTTATTGCCCCGCCTGCGGAGGTATTGCCCAATCTACCTAGCTATTGCCCCACCTGCAGAGGTATTGCCCCATTTGCATAGGTATTGCCCTGCCTGCGGAGGTATTGCCCCATTTACCTAGGTACTGCCCCGTCCACATAGGTATTGCTCCGCCTGTGGAGGTATTGCCCAATCTACCTAGCTATTGCCCATTTACCTAGTACTGCCCATCCGCATAGGTATTGCTCCGCCTGCATAGTTATAGCCCCGCCTGCACAGGTATTGCCCCATTCACCTACGTATTGCCCTGCCTGCGGTTTTGCCCTATTTGCATAGGGTGTTTACCTAGGTATTGCCCCACCTGCGGAGGCATTGCCCAGTCTACCGAGTTATTGCCCCACCTGCGGAGGTATTGCCCCATTTACCTAGGTACTGCCCCATCCACATAGGTATTGCCCCGCCTCCATAGGTATTGCTCCGCCTGCCCTGGTATTGCCCCATTTACCTAGGTATTGCCCCGCCTGCATACTGATTGCCCCGCCTGCACAGGTATTTCCCAATTCACCTAGGTATTGCCCCACCTGCGGAGGTTTTGCCCCATTTGCATAGGGTGTTCACCTAGGTATTGCCCCGCTGCATAGTTATTGCCCCACCTGCGGAGCCATTGCCCAGTCTACCTAGGTATTGCCCCATTTACCTAGCTACTGCCCCATCCGCATAGGTATTGCCCCGCCTCCATAGTTGTTGCCCCGCCTGCCCTGGTATTGCCCCGTTTACCTAGGTATTGCCCCGCCTGCATACTTATTGCAAAACGGATCTCCCCGTCCGCTTTCCGCTGCCCCTTCCCCCTAGGTTGCTGTGTGTGGCCCCCCCCCATTGTCGTGTCTGCTCCCCTATTTCCCCACCCCCTACTTCCGGAATTTCACCTGGTTTCCTTTTCTTTGAATAGCATTGCCCCGCCTGCATAGTTATTGCCCCACCTGCGGAGCCATTGCCCAGTCTACCTAGGTATTGCCCCATTTACCTAGCTACTGCCCCATCCGCATAGTATTGCCCCGCCTCCATAGTTGTTGCCCCGCCTGCCCTGGTATTGCCCCGTTTACCTAGGTATTGCCCCGCCTGCATACTTATTGCAAAACGGATCTCCCCGTCCGCTTTCCGCTGCCCTTCCCCCCTAGGTTGCTGTGTGTGGCCCCCCCCCGTTGTCGTGTCTGCTCCCCTATTTCCCCACCCCCTACTTCCGGAATTTCACCTGGTTTCCTTTTCTTTGAATAGCATTGCTTACCGCCGTGTCATTCGTGTCTATCAGTATGAAGTTGGGGATGATCTGTCCGGAAGGTTTTTTCCTCTTTATTTTCCTTATCTCACTGCGTTTCTTTTTTTCTTTCCGCTTCCCCCCCCTTCGCTTTCGGTTGCTCCGTTTTCGCTTTTCTTTTTCCAAACACCCGAAACGGCACATTCCTAATCCCGAAGGCTCGCTTTTCCTCTGAACTAACGCCCACGGCTTCCGGTGGGGGGGGGGGATTTGCGGCCCCCAAACATAGCATAGCTGTCAACTTTTCTTCGGGGAAATTCCCTTATTCCGAATAGGATTCCTCGCGAGAAAAGGGACAGGTTGACAGCTAGGAACATAGGACGGATCCGGGCATCCAGGGCGAATTTCCGGCAAAACGTCCGGGAAAACCCGGATGTGTGGCAATGGAAAATCACCAAAAAAACCACCCCCAAAACTGCAGAACTGAAGTCTCTGGAGCTCTTTCTTAAAACCCCGCCAAACTGGAAATCGGGGGGGGGGGGGGACACCCGCAGAGCTGAAAACCTTCCTATAAAACTTGCAGAGCTGAAAAGGATTTAATTAGGAAATTAAAAAAATTAATTTGATTTAATTAATTTAATTTAATTAGGGAATTTAAAAACCCGCAGGGCTGAAATGTCATTGCAACTGGAAATCCTAATTAAAACCCTCAGAGCTGGAAAATCTTTTCAGTTTTTTCTTTAAAAACCCCAAAACCCGCAGAACTGGAAATTTGAACTGAAAAGTCTTTGCAGCTCATTCTGGAAAAAAACCCAAAAAAAACCACAGAACTGGAAATCCTAATAAAAAACACGCAGAGCTGGAAACCTTCCTATAAAACTTGCTGAGCTGAAAATCCTAATTAAAAAACCTGCAGGGCTGGAAAGTCTTTACAACTGGAAATCCTAATAAAAAACCCACAGAGCTGGAAAATCTTTTTGTTTTTTCTTCTTTAAAAACCCCAAAACCGCAGAACTGGAAATCTGAATAAAAAAATCCGCAGAGCTGAAAAGTCTTGCAGCTCATTCTTTAAAAAACCCCAAAAAAACCGCAGAACTGGAAATCCTAATTAAAACCCTGCAGAACTGAAAACCTAAAATAAAAACCCGCAGAACTGCAAAGCCTAATAAAAAAACCTTGCAGAACTTAAATCTAAAATAAAAACCACAAAATTGAAAGGCCTCATGATTTTTTTTAAAACCCCGCAAATCTGAAAAGTCTTTGGAGCTGTTTCCACCCCCAAATAGCCCAATTTGGGCTTGAAATATCCCCAAAAAACACTCCGCCCGGGTTCTCCCTTTAGGAAAAAGATGGCGGCCCCTACAGAACACTCCGGAACCCGAGACCCACAGCTGCCCGGCAAAAGGGGCGTCCTTTGCTCCAGAACGGAGCCCTCCGGTTCGCAAGCCCGCCCCCTGGTGGTGCGGAGGGGCAGCATCCGGTTTGGGGGGATGAGAAAGGACCCCCGTTTCCCCAGGGGACGCAGAACCCCCCGGGGCTTTGGAATTTTTGCACCCGGGACAGAGGCTGTTTGTAAAGGGGGGGCACTGAGTGGCTTTGTTTGGCTCTTTCGCGCTTCTGCCTTTAAATCCGGGTTCCGTTCCTTCCCCTCCCCAGGCAAGTGGGCAGATCCCGAAATGGTAGGAACCCGTTTTCCGTTGGGAGAATTGGAGGGAGGGATGGGTCTCTCGGATTAGCTTTGCAAAGGTTCCAAACTGAGCCGGTGGTTTTGCAAACGTTCCAAACTGGGCCATTAGTTTTGCAACGGTTCCAAACTGAGCCGGTCGTTTTGCAAACGTTCCAAACTGGGCCATTAGTTTTGCAACGGTTCCAAACTAAGCCGTTAGTTTTGCAAAGGTTCCAAACTGAGCCGGTCGTTTTGCAACGGTTCAGACCAAGCTAGTCATTTTGCAAATGTTCCGAACCAAACCATTGTTTTGCAATGGTTCCAGACCGAACTGGTCATTTTGCAAAGGTTCTGAACTCAGCCGTTAGTTCTGTAATGGTTCCAGGCCAAGCTAGTTATTTCACAAAGTTCTGAACCAAGCCGGTCGCTTTGCAAAGGTTCCAGGGTGAGCTATTAGTTTTGCAACGGTTCTAAACCAAGCCACTCTTTTGCAACGGTTCCTAGCTGAGCCATTAGTTTTGCCAAGGTTCCAAATCGGACCATTAGTTTTGCACCGGTTCCAAACCGAGCAGTCGTTTTGCAAACATTCTGAACTGAGCCATTAGTCTTGCAACGATTCCGAACTGAGCCGTTAGTTTTGCAAAGCTTCCAGACCAAGCTAGTTCTTTTGCAAAGGTTCCAAACCCAGCCAGTCGCTTTGCAACGGTTCCAGGCTGAGCCATTAGTTTTGCACCGGTCGCTTTGCAACCATTCCGAAGCGGGCCAGTCCAAACCACCTCTTGCGAATCACCCGCGCGGCGTGTGTCCGGCACGGCAGGGGCGGCTGACTTTGCACCGGCGCGGAACCCGCCCCGTGAGCGCTTTGGGTTTGGCATGACGTGTGTGGTTCCCCCCCCTTTGGGTGGGGCTCGAAATTAAGCTGGACGGCAAACTGAAATCCTCGGGGGGAGGACCAGTCCGAATCCCGAGTCAGTTGCGACGATGGTGATGATGGATTTGATCCTGGCAGTTCATTTTGGCTTCAGAGTAGACCCACAGAACTGAACGGAGCAAGTTTGCCCTGCCCGTTAATTTACACTTCCTATTATTATTATTATTATTATTATTATTATTACAGCCAAGGTTTGCCCTGCCCATTAATTTACACTTCCTTTTATTATTATTACCGGTATTATTATTAATGGAGCCTGCCCGTTAATTTATACTTCCTATTATGATTATGATTTTTATTATTAGTAATAGTAGTGGAGCCAAGTTTGCCCTGCCCGTTAATTTACACTTCCTATATTATTATTATTATCATTATTATTATTGGCGCCAAGTTTGCCCTGTCCATCAATTTACACTTCCTATAATTATTATTATTATTATTATTATTATTATTATTATTATTATTATTAATGGAGCCAAGTTTACCCTGCCCGTTAATTTATACTTCCTGTTATGATTATTATGATTATTATTATTAGCGGAGCCAGGTTTGCCCTGCCTGTTAATTTACACTTCCTATTATTATTATTACTACTACTACTACAACTACTACTACTGTTTTATATTTGTTGTTAGCCACTCTGAGCCCGGTTTTTAAATCGGGAAGGGCAGGGTATAAATAAAAATTATTATTATTATTACTATGAATTTATATGGATTCCCAATTTGAAAGGGAACATCTGGTATCACATTTTTTATTTCCATTCCTTCATGG
Source organism: Darevskia nairensis (assembly GCA_034642065.1). Lineage (NCBI taxonomy): Eukaryota > Metazoa > Chordata > Lepidosauria > Squamata > Lacertidae > Darevskia > Darevskia nairensis. The sequence goes on from JAWWNI010000948.1 coordinate 99,253, forward strand.
AAGTTGCATACCGGCCTCTGCCTGGTGGTTTGCGAAATGAAATTGAGGTGCAAAAGCACAAAATACATAATAATAATAATAATAATAATAATAACCCCGTAGCCCTTTTTTTAAAAAATAGAAAGTGAGCCGGTTCTCGGGGATTTCAGAGAACCGGCACAATTGTTCCAGATTCCATTCCAGGAAAGGCCTTATCCAAGCTGCCTATGAAAGTCGGGAACCATCAACGGAACCGGAGGAAACTCGGGTTCTCCGCCGGCAATTGGTTCCGTGTCGGTTAGTGATTTTTGGGGGGGAATTGCCGGGAAAAGAGACGGCGTTAATTCCGAGCCTCACCGGTTATTTTTCTCACCGCCACTCGGCGCCCCTTCCTCACTTGTTCCTCCGGTTCTAGGTCTTGCATGGTTGAGGAATCCGGAACCCTGGAATCCCAGCTGGAAGCCACCAAGGTACGTGGGTTTCTTCCCCCTTTTTTATAAATTCCCGGAAACCAGCTTTCCGCCACAAAATGGCGGGACTTAATCGTGTTTACAAACTCGCCCAAAAAAGAACAAAAGCGTGACTGTGAATTAGCTAAAAAAATATTTATTTATGAAAAGGATAGTATTTAGGGAAGTATTTCATGTGTGGCATTTTAATGTATGTTTAATTTTTGTTGGAAGTCGCCCAGATGAGCGGGGTACAAATAATAAATTATTATTATTATTATTATTATTTAATTTTTGTTAGAAGCCACCCAGATGAGCGGGGTACAAATAATAATAATAATAATTATTATTATTCTGTTAGAAGCTGCCCAGAGTGGCTGGGGAGACTCAGCCAGATGGCGGGGTACAAATATGATGATGATGTTGTTGTTATTGTATTATGTGGGGTTTTTGGTTCCTTTTTTTTTTTCTTTCTCGCTTTTGCATCTGTATTAAATGTTGTTGCGTTTTAATATTTTTTAATTACAATTAAATCTTTATTAATTAAATCTCTGTTTTTCTCTTTCTTTTTGTATTTCTTTCTCTCTTTGTATTTCTCTCTTTGTATTTTTCTTTCCTTCTCTCCCTCACTGTATTTCTTTTCTGTGTATTTCTCTCTCTTTCTCTTTGTATCTTTCTTTGTATTTTTCTTTGTCTCTCTCTGTATCTGCATTTCTTTGTATTTCTCTCTATTTCTCTCCCTCTGTCTCTCTTTCTCTGTGTGTATTTTTCTTTCCTTCTCTCTCTGTCTGTATCTTTCTTTCTCTCTCTCTCTTTGTATCTTTCTTTCCTTCTGTCTCTATCTTTCTTTCTATTTCTCTCTCTGAATCTTTCTTTGTCTTTATCTGTTTCTTTCTCTTTTTCTCTTTCTCTCTCTTTCTCTGTGTGTATTTTTCTTTCCTTCCTTCCTCTCTTTCCTTTTCTCTCTCTTTGTATCTTTCTTTCCTTCTCTCTCTCTCTGTCTCTGTATCTTTCTCTCTCTGTCTTTCTCTATCTGTATCTTTCTTTCTCTTTTTCTCTCTCTTTGTACCTGTCTTTCTGTCTTTCTCTTTGTATCTTTCTCTCTCTTTTTCTGTGTGTACTTTTCTTTCTTTCTTTCTTTCCTTCCTCTCTCTCTCTTTCCTTCTCTCTCTCTCTCTCCCTCCCTCCCTCCTTCCGCCCCCGACAGCGCAAGCACCAGGAGATCCGGGCCATGCGCAGCCAGCTGAAGAAGATTGAGGACCTGGGGGCCGCCATGGAGGAGGCCCTGATCCTGGACAACAAGTACACGGAGCACAGCACCGTGGGGCTGGCCCAGCAGTGGGACCAGCTCGACCAGCTGGGCATGAGGATGCAGCACAACCTGGAGCAGCAGATCCAGGCCAGGTGAGACCCCCACATTCGGGGGGGGTCCAAGATTGAACTGGAACCCTCCGCCCGGGTCTGTCCGTCCCCCCACGTCCCGACGGATCCCCCGCATCAATTCAGGTTCCCCGACCCCTTCGGGCAGACGGGGCACTCCGATTCGGGGGGAGCCAGGTGAGACCCCGACATTCGAGGGGGGGGTCCGAGATTGAACCGGAACCCTCCGCCCGGGTCCGTCCGTCCCCCCACGTCCCGACGGATCCCCCGTATCAATTCAGGTTCCCCGACCCTTTCGGGCAGACGGGGCACTCCGATTCAGGGGGAGCCAGGTGAGACCCCGACATTCGAGGGGGGGGTCCAAGATTGAACCGGAACCCTCCGCTCGGGTCCGTCCATCCCCCCACGTCCTTACGATCCCCCCGTATCAATCCGGGTACCCTGGCCCCTTCAGGGAGACGGGGCGCTCCGATTCAGGGGGAGCCAGGTGAGACCACGACATTCAAGAGGGAGTCCGAGATCCCAGCCCCGCTGTGGAAGCCTGTGTCGTCCGACCCAGAAACCCTCCACTCGGATCTGTCCCCCCCACGTCCCAACGAACCCCCGTATCAATCCAGGTTCCCCGACCCTATCGGGGAGACGGGGCACCCCCGCTTTGGGGCGCCGGAAAGGGAGGGGAGGCTGCCGAGCACCAGGGGGCGGGGTCTAGACGTTCCGGGTTCCGCTCACCGTTCCGGTTTCTCCTCCCCTCCCAGGAACACGACGGGGGTCACCGAGGAAGCCCTCAAGGAGTTCAGCATGATGTTCAAGTAAGTCGGATGCTTCTCCCCTCCCGGAACGGGGGGGGGAATAAATAAATCCCAATTTCCGGGGCGGTTCCTTGGCGCGAGAATGCAATTTCATCTGAATTCAATTCTCCTGTTGTTTTTTTTTGTACTTTATTGATTAAAAATGGCATATTCATACAAACATTGTAACATCACTCGATAGGTATGGGGGAAAAGAAAAATATATAAAAAGTTTGAAAGAAAGAAAAGGAAGTAAAGAAAAAACAAAGCCAATTTTACAGTTTCCACCCCATTATTTTTCCTGCCTGTCCTTTTCACGGATTTTCCCATTTCAACCCATTTATGTCTGTTTTCCTGATTCTCCCATATTAACCCAATTATTTTTCCTGCCTGTCCTTTTCATGGATTTCCCCATTTCAATCCATTTTTCTTGCCCATTCTTTTCACGGATTTTCCCATTTATGTCCTTTTCTGATTTTCCCATTTATGTCCTTTTACCCGATTCTCCCATATTAGCCCAATTATTTTTCTGGCTTGTCCTTTTCACTGATTTACCCATTTCAACACATTTTTATTCCCCGCCCATTTTACTTTCCAATTTCAACCCAATTATTTTTCTTGCCCGTCCTTTTCTGATTTTCCCATTTCAACCCATTTATTTTTTCTTGCCCATTCTTTTCACTGATTTTCCCATTCCAACCCATTTATGTCCTTTTTCCGGATTCTCCCGTTAACCCAATTATTTTTCTCACCCGTCCTTCTCACTGATCTCCCCATTTCAACCCAATTATTTTTCTCACCTGTCCTTTCATAATAATAATAATAATAATAATAATAATAATAATAATAATAATTTATTATTTATACCCCGCCCATCACCAATTTCGACTTCATCACTTTTCCCGCCCATTCTCGTTACTGGTTTTCCGCTTCCAACCCGATCCATTCCGTTGGGGTGGTTTCCCGCGGGCCGTTCTCCCTTGTCCGTTTTAATCCCGATTCTCCAAAATTCCAGGCACTTTGATAAAGACAAATCTGGGCGGCTGAATCACCAGGAGTTCAAATCCTGCCTGCGCTCCCTCGGCTACGATCTACCCATGGTGGAGGAAGGAGAGCCCGATCCCGAGTTCGAGGCCATTCTCGACACCGTGGATCCCAACAGGTACGAGCATTTTATTTGGCGTTCCGAGAAGCCCAGGTTGCTTTTTTCCGGATTTTTTTAATAGAGCTCACGGCTACCGTGTTACGTTCTATCTAGGTATAGGGCGGTCTATAAATTCAATAAATAATAATAATGCTAATAAGATAGATGGGCCATTCCATTGTCACGGGTGGGACACTTGGACCATGTTTTTTGGTCTTCACACATGTGTAACAATGTAAATATACATAAAAATTAACAACCCAAATTTAAACTATGTTCTTAATAAGATACTGAGCATTTTACTAATTTTTTATTATTTTTATGGCTATTTCTGACAATTTTATTAAATGTTAAAGTATTGTCACGGGTGGGACAAAAAAAGGACATGGAGCTTGAGATAAGTTTGATTTATGGAAAAACTCTGTGAGTTGGGAGGTGAATCAATGATAAACTCAGCATATCTGCTTAAATCAATGTTTATTGGTTACAACTATGCAATCAGAAATGAAGTTTAAGAAATATAACGATACAAAATTAAGGAAAAAATGCTGTCACGGGTGGGACAACCATCAGAAAACTTTTAAGTTGAACCCTTCTGTGAAGGCTACGTTGGGTGGACTTTTGAAAAGAAGGTCCATAAACTAAACTTCTTTTGTCTTTAGCTTTAAAAAAATGGTTAGATTGCACGTTTGTTTGGTATCTGTTTAGGTAATGAAACTATAAGTAAAGGAAGTATATTTTAAAAAAAAAAATTTTCTTATCAGGCTCATTTTTCATGGAATGGCCCAGATCAGGGGTCAGCAACCTTTTTCGGCCCGTGGGCCGGTCCACCGTCCCTCAGACGATGTGGGGGGCCGGACTATATTTTGAAGAAAAAAATGAACGAATTCCTATGCCCCACAAATAACCCAGAGATGCATTTTAAATAAAAGGACACATTCTACTCATGTAAAAACACACTGATTCCCGGACCGGATTGAGAAGGCGGTTGAGCCGCATTTAGGTTGCATACCCCTGAGATAGATAGATGAACCGATGTTTCTTTTGGAAAAGAAACAGCCAGGATCGATACAGATCTGGGGGAAAGATGCCCAGAGATTTGGATTTATTTCTTTCCGGGGACTCCAAACAAGGCAACCCCTTTTTTATGCATCTTCAAACGGGGCTGTACTGCTATGATATTTTTGGGAAGTCGACACACGGACGCTCTTAGTCTCTGTTGACGGCCAGCTCCGTTTCCTCCCCTCCAATTTATTTTCCATGCCGGGATTGCTCTAGGCGGCGGCAAATGCCTACAGGTATGGTGGCACTGGCAACAAAATCCGCATTTCCACGCTGGTTTTCCGGCATTTGAAGCCGTCTCTCATCCTAACCGGAATAAAAACTATCTGGAATAAAACTTCCTTTCCCCCCTCTACAGGGATGGGCATGTCTCCTTGCAGGAATACATGGCGTTCATGATCAGCCGCGAGACGGAGAATGTGAAATCCAGCGAGGAAATCGAAAGCGCCTTCCGGGCGCTGAGCTCCGAGGGGAAAGCTTACGTGACCAAGGAGGAACTGTACCAGGTAAGGGGGGGGGAATCCAAGGGAGTTCCCCGCCCCCGGAAACGGGACTTTGGGCGCTCTTGGTTTTCGGAGGAAATCAATTTAAAAATGAATGAAATAAATTTCAACCGGAACAAACACCTTGGGGGCTTCTGCTCACTCTCAAGTTGCACTTCCAGCGGCGGAAAGTCTGGAGCAGTCGAGAAGGAACAGGATTTGGTAGGGGGTTGGAATAATTTCAGTGGCAATTATATATAATAATTATTATTTTTATTTATACACATATACATACATACATACATACATACATACATACATACCCCACACATCTGGCTGTGTTTCCCAGAATAATTATATTCTTTCATTTTCTTCTATTTACCCTATCCTATTATTCTATCCTTCCACCCTCCTCTCCTAGCATCCTATTCTTCCATGCTTCCATCCTCCTCCTAGCATCCTATTATTCTACCCTTCCATCCTTCTCTCCTAGCATCCTATTCTTCTATCCTTCTCTCCTAGCATCCTATTCTTCCATGCTTCCATCCTCCTCCTAGCATCCTATTCTTCTATCCTTCTCTCCTAGCATCCTATTCTTCTATCCTTCCATCCTTCTCTCCTAGCATCCTATTATTCTATCCTTCCACCCTCCTCTCCTAGCATCCTATTCTTCCATGCTTCCATCCTCCTCCTAGCATCCTATTATTCTACCCTTCCATCCTTCTCTTCTAGCATCCTATTCTTCTATCCTTCTCTCCACGCATCCTATTCTTCTATCCTTCCATCCTTCTCTCCTAGCATCCTATTATTCTATCCTTCCACCCTCCTCTTCTAGCATCCTATTCTTCTATCCTTCTCTCCTAGCATCCTATTCTTCTATCCTTCCACCCTCCTCTCCTAGCATCCTATTCTTCCATGCTTCCATCCTCCTCCTAGCATCCTATTATTCTACCCTTCCATCCTTCTCTCCTAGCATCCTATTCTTCTATCCTTCTCTCCTAGCATCCTATTCTTCTATCCTTCCACCCTCCTCTCCTAGCATCCTATTCTTCCATGCTTCCATCCTCCTCCTAGCATCCTATTATTCTACCCTTCCATCCTTCTCTCCTAGCATCCTATTATTCTATCCTTCTCTCCACGCATCCTATTATTCTATTAGTGGAGGATGGAAGGAAGGATAGAATAACAGGATGCTAGGAGAGAAGGGTGGAAGGATCCAAAGCCGGTTGGCCTTTGGAACCAATTGGCGAAATCGGGAAATGGGATTGCTAATCTTTCCTCATTTCTTCGCTCTTTCTTGCCCTTCCAGAACCTGACTCGGGAACAAGCCGACTACTGCATCTCGCACATGAAGCCCTACCTGGACGGCAAGGGGCGGGAGCTTCCGTCGGCGTACGACTACGTTGAATTCACCCGCTCGCTCTTCGTCAATTGATCTCCCGGGGGCGGGGCTCGGCGACCCCCCCGGGCTCCCCTTCCCGGCTGACCCACGCTAGAATTCCCAGCTGAGCTTCCTGCCTCCTCCGGGCGGCGCTAGAGGACCCCCCCCTCTGCTGCCCGGCGATTCCAGCTTGCTCTGCCTCCTCCCCCGCTCTCGCATGCTCTCCCCCTCCGACGAACGCTCCGGACGTCACCCGGAGCGGCGGCTTCACTTGCGCAGTGTGCTTCGAGAAAGAAAAACAATTGGTCCAAGCAGAAACCAACGCTGGCTCTTTTGTGGTTTGGGCGTGGTAATGTCAGGGTTGCGGGTTCGGGCATTGCACCTCTCCCCTTCCATCGCCCCAAAATCTGGAATGGGCCGGAGGACCTAATTAACTTAATTTAAAACAAGGAACATTTCCATTTTTTAAAATTTAATTTCGCTTCATTGAAAACAAGGGACATTCCAGGATTTTTTTATTATTTTTGACATTCCAGGTTTTAAATTTATCGTATTTTTCGGACCATAGGGCGCACCTCGTTTTTAGAGGAGGAAAACAAGAAAAAAAAATATTTTTCTGGTTTTCCTCCTCTAAAAGGCTGGGAGGGAGGGAGGGAAGAGAGAGAAGGAAGGGAGGAAGGGAGGGTTGAGAGAGAGTGAAAGAAAGAGGGAGAAGGAAGGGATGAGAGAGAGAAAGAAAGAGAGACAAGGAAGGAAGGGGTGAAAGAGAGAGGAAGGGAGGGAGAGGAAGAGAGAGAGGGAAGGAAAGGAAAGGAAAGAAAGAGAAAAAGAAGGGGTGAGACAGAAGGAAGGAAGGGGTGAGAGAGAGGAAGAGAGAGGGAAAGAAGGAGGAAGAGAGAAAAGGAAGGAAGGTGAGAGAGAGAAAAAGAGACAAGGAAGGAAGGGGTGAAAGAGGGGAGGGAGGGAGGGAGGGAGGAAGAGAGAAAGAAGGAAGGAAAGAGAAAGGGTGTGTGTGTGAGAGAGAGACAAGGAAGGAAGGGGAGAGAGGGAAGATGCTGCTTGCTTTTCCACCACCCCCCACCTGCAAAAGAAGGCTTTTACAAGCGGCGGGGCAGCGGGCAGGAGCGAGAAACATCTCGGCTGTAGCGAGGAGATGCTGCTCGTTCCTCCCCCTCGGCACCACTGCTTGCCGCTTGCAAAAGCCTTCGCTCCATAAGACACCCAGACTTTTTCTCTTCATTTTAGGAGGGAAAAAGTGCGTCCTATGGTCCGAAAAATACGGCTCGTTAAGTTTCTAAACTTGAATATAATTGAATTTAAAACACGGAACCTTGCTTTTTAAAATTGAACGTAAGAGAAGGAACATTTAATTTGAAGGAAGGGACATTCAGTTTCTGGAATTGAAAATAAGGACCGTTCACTTTTTAAAATTGAATTTAAAACAACATCTAATTTTATTTTCAATTTAATTGAACTTAAACCAAAAAACTGTTGGGTTGGGTTGTGGGTGGGGTGGGGCTGTGGGGTGGGTTGAGTTGTTGGGTTGGGTTATGGACTGGGTTGAGTTGAGTTGGTGGGTGGGGTTGTGGGTTGGGTTGTTGGGTTGGGTTGTTGGGTGGGGTTGTGCGTTGGGGTTGAGGGTTGGGTTGTTTGGTTGGGTTAGGGGTTGGGTTGGGTTGTGGGTTGGGTTGAGTTGTTTAGTTGGGTGGGTTGAGTTGTTGGGGTGGGGGTTGGGGTGGGTTTTGTTGGGTTAGGTTGAGTTGGGTTGGGGGTTGGGTTGTAACAACAGTTGCACTTCCCTTTGGGGGGGGAACCACCCCAAATTTTGTTTTCTTCTACCTCTCCACGGTCAGTCTGTTACCTCGTTGGCCAACTGGTCGAGGTGGCTCATTTCACGGGCTCCCTCCTCGGTGAAGTCTGAGCTGAGCTGCCAGATTTTCACTGTGCCCCCACCGTCCCCGGCGGCCAAAAGCTGGGCCTGGCAGGGGTTGAACTCCACGCAGTAGACGGGGCCCCGGTCCCGGGTTTGCGGGATGGAGAGTGAGGGCTTCTGGGAGCTCTTGCCAAAGTCAAAGAGCTGCACTTCCCCTGGAAAACAGAGAAGGCGATGGTTTAGTTTTCTTTTCTTCCACACAAAAAACAAGGAACATTTTTGATTTAATACATGGAACATCAAGTTTTAATTTTAATTGAATTTAACTTAATTTAAAACAAGGAACATTAGGGTTTATTTTGAATGCAATTTATTTTTATTTCATGGAAACCTTCTGGATCTGGCTAGTGTTTTTAATATTTTGTTGGAAGCCGTCCAGAGTGGCTGGGGAAGCCCAGGCAAGGTATCCTATATAATAATCTTGCTATGTCCCTGCTTTTCCGTGTGTCACGGAAGTGCGTTCTGCGCATGTCACACGGGGACGCAGGGATTGGAGGGGGCGGAGAGGGGGGCGGGACGACGCAGAGACACTTCCGGCCGGGCGAAACTGCGCCGCCGCCATTGCCGGGCCGCCGCCGCCGCTGCCACCTCGACGGAGGAGCCCCGAGGAGGAGGAGGAGGACAGCCGGCCCGTCCTGGAGGCAGCGGCGGCGAGGAGGACGAGGACGCCGCCCCGCAACCTCCTCGCCCCGGTCGCCGCCGCTGGCCACCTCCGCGCCTCGGGTCCCGCTCGCCCCTGCTAGAGCCCGTATCGCGCCGCCAACGCCAAGGCTGGCGAGGCCCACTGCTCGGGCTCCGGCTCGGCCTGCTGGCGGACGGAGGAGCCTGCCCGGCCCGGAGCTCCGCCCGGCACGGGACTCCCGCTCGCCTGCCAGCAGCCGGCAAAAGGAGCGGCGGCGGCGGCAGGCACAGGCTGAGCGAGCCCAGCGCCATCAGCGCCAACAGCCGGGACCGAGCTAGCGCCAGTTTTCTAACGGGCTATAAACCACTAGTAAATCATAAGTTAGCAGTAGTAGTACCTTCCCCAGAAGCGGCGGCAAAGACCAGGGGCCGGATGGGGGACCACCTGACGCCAAAAACGTATTTCTTGGTGAGTTGCAGGGAAACGAGGGGCTGCGCCTGCAGCATGGAGTGTAAGTGAACGTGTCCGTCGGTCCCCCCGCTCAGAAACAGGTTCCTGTCGGGAGGAAACAAGGATAGATAGATCGATAAATGTCGAGAAGGAACCCAACTGGCAAGGGGGCAGGAATGATTTCGATGGCAATGATATTACTCTTCTCAAAGGAAGAAGGAAAAAGAAGTAATAAATAAAAATCATAATAGGAATAAAGGGAAGGCAGTAGGTAATAAGAAATAACAAGTAATAAGTTAAAAAAGTAATTAGTTAACAGAGTAAATAATACATAAATGTAATAAGTCAAAGTAATAAGTAATAATAAGCAAAAATAAGTAATTAGTAAAAGGAATAATTATAAGTAAAAGTAACAAGCAAGTAATAATAATCCAAAGCAATAATTAGTAAAAGGAATAAGTAAAAGCAATTAGTAAGAGCAATAAGTAATAATATGTAAAAGTAACAAGTGACAAGAAGTAATAAGTAAAAATACGGTAAGTAACAAGTAAATAATAAGTAAAAGTAAAAAATACGCTAAGTAAAAAATAAATAAAAAGCAAGAAGTAGTAAGTAGAAATAATAAAAGCAGTAATAAGTAAAAGTTGTAATAAGTTGTAACAAGTTGTAATAAGTAATAAGTAATTAGTAAAAGCAATAAGTAATAATACGTAAAAGCAATAAGCAATAAGGTAGTAGTAGTAGTAGTAGTAGTTTTGTATCCCGCCTCCCCTGCCGGAGCTGGGCTCAGAACGGCTAACATATAAAACACAATAAAAATAAATAGTTGGCATAAGCAATAAGTGAAAGCAATAAGAAGTAACAATAGTAAGTAAAAGTAATAAGGAGTAACAATTAGTACAAGCAATAAGTAAAGAGTAAAAGAAGTATCAGTAAAAGCAATAGGTAAAGCAATGATAAGTAAGAAGTAAAAACAATAAGAATAAGTAAAAGTAGTAAGAAGAAGTAATTTCCAGAATAAACTGGACAATTTTTTAATTGTTTTTAATAATAATACGTAAGAGTAATAAGAAATAAAAAGTAATAATAATAGGTAAATAAATAATAGCTGAATGTAAAAACAGTAATGATGATGAAATTAAAATAACAACAACAACAACATCATCATCATCATAGGAAAGTGTAAATTAATGGGCAGGGCAAACTTGGCTCTAATAATAATAATAATAAGTGTAAATTAACGGGCAGGGCATACTTGGCTCTAATAATAATAATAATAATAAGCCATGCCCTGGGCTCACCTGTGGAAAGGGGAGCAGCTCACCGAGTAGACGGGACCTCCGTGGGGCGAGAAGGAAAACTGCACGGGCGCCTTGAGGGGGACGGAGCCCCCCTTTTGCAGGAGGGCAGGGGCCTCGGCTGCCGCCGAGCACTTCAGCACGTCGCCCCCTTCCGTGCCCACGACAAAGACCGAGGGCTCAAAGTGGGAGAAGGAGAGGGAGGTGACCCCCACGGGGGTGTCCCCTCGGGAATGCTGCAGGGGGGGAGAGGAAATGAGCCAGGGGTGAGTTTCCGAGGCGGTGGGGCCAAACCCCCCCCAGTAAAAAAAAGGCCAGGCAGGAGGCACTGGACCCCGGCGCCCCTCGGAGCACCTTATAGGATAACGTTCCCCCTGACCGCGGACTCCCTTAGAGCACCCCATAGGATAATGGTCCCCCCGACCCTGGCGCCCCTCGGAGCACCCTATAGGATAACGGTCCCCCCGACGGCGGACTCCCTTAGAGCACCCTATAGGACAGGGGTCAGCAACCTAAGGCCCGTGGGCCGGATGCGGCCCAATCGCCTTCTCAATCCGGCCCACGGACGGTCCGGGAATCAGCGTGTTTTGACATGAGTAGAATGTGTCCTTTTCTTTAAAATGCATCTCTGGGTTAGTTGTGGGGCATAGGAATTTGTTCATTCCCCCCCCCCAAAAAAAATATAGTCCGGCCCACCACATGGTCTAAGGGATGGTGGACCGGCCCACGGCTGGAAAAGGTTGCTGTCCCCCCGACCCCATCAGGACACCCTATAGGATAAAGGTCCCCCTGACCCCGGCGCTCCTCGGAGCACCTTCTAGAATGACGGTTCCCCCCCCCCACTCCCTCAGAGCACCTTCTAGAAGAACAGTCCCCCCAACCCCCCATACAAGATAAAGCTCTCCCGGACCCCGGGACCCCCCGGATCAGGTTAACGGGTAACGCTCCCCCAGACCAGGTTCAGGGGTGACGCTCTGCCGGACCCCGGAGTTCCCCGGAGCCCCTTAAAGGGCACGTCCGACCCGAGCTTACCTTCTTGGGCTTGACGCTCCGGGGAATCTGCTGCAGCACCAGGGCAAAGCCGGTTGCGGGTTCAAGGAGGCCGTCCCTCTCCTCGTGCCAAAGTAGGATCTTCCCGTCGGTCGAGGCGCTCAGGAGGCGGGTGTGCTTGGCGCCTTGAAGCCAGGTCACCTGAGTCGGGAAAGGATGGGAGGCCTTTGGGGCAGGAGCGATCGGGCCGCCGGGTTTCCCCGGGGAGACGAGGGCGCCGCTGGATGTGAAGCAACTCCCCGGGGAAATCCCCGCCCGTTTATTCGCACCTGTTCAACATGTCATACGTGGATGTTTCACGGCGGCCGACAGAATAAAACTCGACGTGGTTCCCAAATCCAATCCAGTAAAAAGAAACCTTAGTGCCCCCTGCTTCAAATTCAATTTGATTGGAAACTTTATTGTAAGCTTCAATTAAATTAAATTAAATTTTAAATTAAATTTTAAATTAAATTAAATTTTAAATTAAATTAAATTTTAAATTAAATTAAATTTTAAATTAAATATTAAATTATATTATATTAAATTAAATAAAACAAAAACATAAACCTTCTTGTTCTTTGTTTTCTAGGGGAAGTCCCACTCTTTGATATTAAATTAAAGTAATTAAAACTTCATGTTCCATGTATTACATTAAAATTATTCGGGCATATCTTAAAATGTCCCATCCGGATGTTTTATGACGGCCAACAAAAGAAAACAACGTTGTTTCCAAATGAAATGAAAGTCAAAATAAATCCTATATAATAATCTTGCTATGTCCCTGCCTTTCCGTGTGTCCCGGAAGTGCGTTCTGCGCATGTCACACGGGGACGCAGGGATTGGAGGGGGCGGAGAGGGGGGCGGGACGACGCAGAGACACTTCCGGCCGGGCGAAACTGCGCCGCCGCCATTGCTGCCGCCCCGCCAACCCCGCTCCGCCCGCTGCTGGCGAGCTTCTCCCTTCCGCCTTCCGCCCCCTTCCCCTCCAGGGTGGAGCAGCTCCTCCTGCTGCTCCGCCGAGGCGGCGTCGGGCTGGGCACGTCGGCGGAGGCAGCGCCGGCGGCGGAGGAGCCGGCCGGGCCAGCGCCGGCCCGTTTTTAACGGAGGCTCCTGCCGCCGCCTGAAGGAGGCCCCCCGTCCGGCACGCGCCCTTCCCTGCGCGCTGCCCAGCTGGCGGGGGTCCGAGGCGAGGCGGCCTCCGCTGACGGGCCAGCCGGTCGCCCCCGCCGAAGCCTCCCGGTCCCCCGGCTCCTGCTGCTCCGCCCCCGGCTAGCGCCTGTTTTCATCAACGGGCTTAATATACTAGTTGTATATATTACTGGTTGTATCTACCCAATACTGGCTGGCTGTTTTGTATGTGCATATGAGGTTAAAGCTGCAATAAACCTGATTGATTGATTGATTGAAAATAAATGGGATCGGAAATTGACCTGGGTGTCCCTTGTTTGAAATTCCATTAAAAACTTAAGGTTCTTTCCTTGCAATTAAATAAAAAAATCCCTTTTTGAAACGTGGCAACGCTACCCACTAGCAGAGAAAACTCTTCCCCATCGGGAGCGATGGGGTGGGGGGGTTGTTCCCCTTCTACCTGGTAAACGGGGTCCGTGTGGGTGTCATCGGTCATCCCTGTCCTCCAGACCAAGGGGTCTTCCGGCCGGCCGGTGTCCCACACCAGGACTTCCCCGCTGAAGAGGCCCCCTGCAAGGAAGACACGTCGGATCAGGACCCACTTTTTGGACCCCGGGGGACGCTGGCGGGGCCCCAGGACCCTAACTCTGACGGAGGGGAGCAGCAACAGGAGGAGGTAAATAATATTAATAATAATAACAATAAATTGTAGATAATTATGATAAACAATCTATATATATAAAATCGTTCAAGTTGGATTTTGTTAACGATTGCCTTTCTCCGTAACCCCTTGATCAATTCCGTTCAAATTTGGACACAACGTTCCATGCCCATATGGGAGGGATCATAGGTACAGTGGGACCTCGACTTACGAGCGATTCGACTTACGTGTTTTTTGACTTACGAATGACTTCCGGGAGAAACAAAATGGCCGCCGCAACCGAATTTTTCGACTTACGAATGGAAGTCGTGGCCGCTTTAATAGGATTTTTTCGACTTACGAATTTTTTTCGCTCAATGCATTCCTATGGGGATTCAACTTACGAATGTTTTCGACTTACGAAAATTGCGTCGGAACGCATTATTGTCGTACGTCGAGGTCCCACTGTACTTACATTGCACAAAGACCACACCTTTCCCAGGTAAAAATGTGGTTTTGTGGAAAACAATATAGCGCCCTCCAGTGGACGTTCAACAGCACAACACACCTCTTTCTGACCCCTCCTCCTCCTTTCCCGACGTCACTACCACCATCTAATCGACAGACAGACCACCCACAAACACTAGTGGGACAAAGAACCTCATAGACTAAAATAGTAGGAATAAACAGTTGTAGAAACGAAGACCAAAACGGGAGGGACAAACGGAGAACACATAGACTGAACTTCAACGAGATAAGCTGTAAGTAAACATACGCTTTCTCTTTCATACTGTATCTTACTTTTGCATTTCACCAAATCAGCCACAGCAAGGCGTGGCCAGGTCAGCTAGTTATTATAAATATTACTGACAATTATTCTAAATATTATAAATAAAAATTGTTATAAATAATGATTATTTATTATAACAACAAATTACAGGGGGGGCGCGGGACAGGGTACCAGCAATGATTGACGGCCGCCGAGGGTGGAAGGCCAGGCACATGGCGGAGCTGGGGACATCCACCACCAGGTCGGGGCGCTCGGGGTCCAGGGCGCGGCGGTCGAGGTTCCAGGTGCAGACGTAGGACTTTTCGGCGCTCCAGTCCCCATCATCCAATCTGGAATGAGAGAGGAGCGTGGGGGGGGGACGAGGAAGCGGGGAAATATCCTCGGGAGGAAATAACTTCGGGGAGAAATATATTCGGGGGAAATATCTCCAGGGGAAATATCTCCAGAGGGAATTATCTCCAGGGGGAAATATCTCTGGGGGGGGATATATTGGGGGGGAATATCTTTGGAGGAAAATATTTTCAGGGCGGAAATATATCTGGGGGGATCTATCCAGGGGAAATATCTCTGGGGGGGAATATATTCGGGGGGGGGGGAATATCTCCAGGGGAGATATCTTCGGGGGCAAATTTTTCAAAGCATTTCCACAGCGATTTTTTACCCGGGCCCAGATCCGCGGTAAGGGTCCGGAAAGCTCCTCCCCGAAGGATCCGGAGGGGCTCACCTGCCGTAGGAGCACGCCACGACGGCCCCGGTGGAACTCCAGGAGACACCGGTGACTTGCAGCTTCCGCTCCCGTGCTACTGGGTACGAGAGGCTGTGCAAGCAGGAGACCTTCCGGGAATCCAAAGGGGGAAATCAAAAAGGAAAGGAAAGAATATTAATATTCATCCATCTTTCTGGCGGTCCAAACACCCATAGAACAATATCATATATACTGTATTGGGGGAAAGAGAGATAATTTTCCGATATATATATTGGGGAAAAGAGATATAATTTCCATATATACACATATACACATATACACACACACACACATATATACACACACACACACACACACACACACACACACACACACACACATTTACACACATACATACATACATACATATCTACTCTGGTTGCGAACACGATACGTTCTGGGGTGCCATCCGCACCCCGAAAAGCCCGCAACCAGGTCGGTGCTTTTACGCATGCGCAAAGCGCGCCAGAGCACTCCTGCGCATGCGCAAAGCGAAACCCGGAAGTAAACGGAGCAGGGAGCGTTCGCATGACTGTCTATAGATACACATCTATAAATATGGATATACAGATACTGGATTATTATATACAGATTGAAATTTTAATTTAATTTTTATTATATTTTATTCAATTGAGTCTCTTTTTAAATCTATTTGACTGTTAGCAATTGTAAACCCGACTGTGCTGTTTCTGTTTTGGGTTGTTATGTCTATGGGCTTAAAGCCGAAATAAAATGAGTTGAGCTGATATAGAGATAGATATAAATGGATCTCGGCCGCTTTTACCGTCTCGTTCTGCTCCGCCCAGTTGACCTCGAAGCCGTCGAAGGCATGGCTCTTCCAGTTCTTGTCCAGCTCCCGGGCCACGAGCTCCTCCACGCCCTGCAGGAAGGCCAGCAGGCCGGCGTAGTCGGTGGCCCCCGGCGCCTGGTGGGCCCGGCCCTCCCCGGGCTCGCCGCCGCCCGTCTGCACCCCGGCGTCGTGGCTGCGGCGGGACTGGGTGGCGGCTTCGGCCGCCGAGACAGTCCCCGTCTGGGTGCTTTTCTGCAGGGGGAGAGGGAGAAGGGCGCGCCCGTCAGCCACAAACCCAGGGGCCAAGGACACGGGTTCGAGGAAGCCGCATCCCCCTTCCCGCTCCGGAAAGAGGGGCGCCCTAGGCCCTTCCGAAACGGGTATGGGGCGTGTGTTATTGGCTGGGGGTTGTTTTCATTTTATGTACAACCTCTGGCACTTGGGTCTCCTGTTTGTAACTACTATGGTCTATCTTCTGAGTTACGCTAATAAAATAACTACTATGCTAACTACTATGGCCTATCTTCTGAGTTACACTAATAAAAGCAATATGGTGACGGTCGAATCATTTCGCAAGCCTGCAACCCCGCCCAAAGGTCCAGCCAGGGGTATTTATAACATCTCAAACATAGGATTTCAATTTCCACCAATCATATACATCATTACCTCATTTCATGTTTAATACACATGCACAATAAGCATTGCTAACTAAATTTTGGTTCTCACCGTGATCTGTTACATTGTGTTAGCATGCATGTTGGGAACCTGTGTTACGTGGAGCCATTTGTACCATGGATCAACTTATGTTCTAGCTTATGAGCTGTATCTTTCAGCTGTCCTTCTGTCCCAGTGGGGGACGGCATCTTGCCAAATCATCAGTTTCTTAAAGCAACAGGTTACCATAACTTCTATTATGAGCATATTCTAGGATTTATAGGGGTTCACATTATCACATTCATTATACCACAGGTCCATGACAAGCAGATTGTCACTTGGTGACAACACCACAGAAGTGGGGCTCCTTGGTGATAGCATATCCACCTCCCTTGGATAATTTGTGTGGAAGAAACAGTAATCACCAGTCACTGCTTCTTAAAAATGTAAATGTTTACCCAAGTTGCATTGGACACTCTTAATTTTTTTTTATTTTTGTTTTGTAACAATCAAGTTTAGGGAAGTTTTTGTTTAGGGAAGTTTTTAATGTGTGATATTTAATGTATTTTAGTGTTTGTTGGAAGCCGCCCAGAGTGGCTGGGGGGACCCGGCCAGATGGGCGGGGTACAAATAATAAATTATTATTATTATTATAAGTTATTCATAATGTACGCATGTACATTCCCTAATCCAATACGCATGCGCAATCAGCATTGCTAAGTAAACCAACTTATGTTCTAGCTTATGAATGGCGTCTTTATGATTATTTGCTTGTTCTTCTTTACAGGTTACCATAATTCTCTAGAGAAGCATATCCAATGGTTTATTGGGGTTCACATTATTACATTCATTGTGGCCCCTTTGGGCCATTGCTACACTACAATTTCATTTTACCCCGCCTACTCTGGCACTTGGGTCTCCTGTTTATAACAACAACTACTACTACTATTACAATTTATTTATACCCCCGCCTACCTCCTCGCAGCGCCTACCCCGCTCCGCCCGCCACACCGATGCCACGTCCACGACGCCCGCCGCCGCGTTGCTGAACATCCCGCCGGCAGGCCGAGGCTTCTCCGGGCGTTTTAGGCCGCGTTGCCATGGCGCCGCCTCGGCGCGGGGCGATGACGCGCCGAGAGGCGTCCTCTCGCGAGAGGCCCGCCTTTCCGCGAGAAGGCGGGGGGAAATCGCGCAGGTGAGCAGGGAGGGGCCCGCGTTCCCGCGAGAACCTCAGAGGCGATCACGCGGCCGAGCCGTCCTCTCGCGAGAAGAGCGGGGAAGGCGAAGAGGCTCCTATTCCCGCGACAACCGGAGAGGAGATCACGGAACCGAGCCGTCCTCCCGCGGGAAGTCGCCGTTCGGCCCCCTATTCCCGCGAGAAGTGGAATGAAATCGCGCGGAAAGGGCCCTATTCCCGCGAAGGGTCGGGAGGGAGACCCGTCCTCTCGCGAGATGTCGCCGCCCAGCCTCTATCCCCGCGAGAGTTCGTTCCAAATCGCGCCGCCGAGCTCTCCACCGCCATGTTGGTCGAGGGCAATGACCCCGCCGCGGCGCTGACTTTCCTCCCGTCCGGCGAGGATGGCAGCGACCTGGTGCCCGAAGTAAAGATGGCGGCGGCGCCGTTTTTGACCAGGCCTTCCCTGAGAATTGACTTCTTTCGATATATTTATGTTCATTTATTTTGATATATTTCTATTCATTCATTCGATATATTTGAATTCGTTTATTGGTCTTATATATTTATGTTTATTTATTTTCATCTGTTTATACTGATTCATTTTTATATTCCGATATATTTCTATCTACTTTTGTATTTATGAATTCTCATATGTTTATATTCATTTACTTTGATATTATATTTATTTTAATACATTTGCATTTATATTCATTTAGTGTTATATTCTGAGATATATTTATTTATATTTATGTATTTATTTTCATGCATTTACATTATATTACTGTTATATTCTGATATATATTTATGTATTTATTTTCATGCATTCACATTTATATTATTGTTATATTCTGCTATATAAAGTTTGGGTTGTTGTTCATGATGACGACAGCTCCACCTTTGTCCGCCTCTTGCTATATAAAGATTTACTTTTGCATTTTATTTTCATGTCTTTCTATTCATTTATTCTGAACTATATATATATATATATATGTCCTAATTCTGCCCCTCCCTAATTATTATTAGTATTAATGTTCTGCTCCCTTCCCACTCTATACTGATTGCAGCTCCAAGATCCTTTCCTTCTATCATTCCTTGGAACTTCTTAAGCAGAGCTTGGAGACTCTTCTCTCCCGGATTCCGGGGCCAAGATTCCTGCATTGCACGGGGTTGGACTAGATGACCCTCGGGTCCCTTCCCGCTTTATAGTCTTCTCATTCGATGATTGTAACTCCACGATTCTATGATTCTGTTCTCCTAACCTATCATTGCTTGGAGCTTCTTAAGCAGTCCAACCCCTTCCTTCCGGAACCCCCTAGAAACCCCTCCTTCCGGAACCCCCTTCAAATCCCGGAACCCCCTTCAAATCCCTCCTTGGCTTTGAAAAATAGGTGTCCTCATAAACATTGGGTTGCAAAAACTTCCATTTTAATATTCCAAGCGGTTCTCGGGTGTATTCCCGGAATACCCTCCCAAAATTAAAAAAAGAAATTCCATTATTTCCTTCCAAGTCCGACGGATACGATTCCCGTCGGGAACAGCGGGAAGTCTCATCAGGTCCCGATCACATCAGAATCAAAAGTCAAAATGATGAAATAAAAAAATTAAATTTAAAATTATCACATTATGAAATAAAAAATGTAAATTTAAATTTAAAATTAATTATCAAAGCACGTTCTGGATTTTGATGCTATTGGTTTGTTTCTATTTTCCCGCAAACGGCTCGGGAATATTCTGGAAGGCCTGGAGAACCCTGGGGCAGGGTCACAACCTCCAAAAGGACGGGGGCAGAAATCCCTTTGGGAGGGGGATTTCGTTCCGCCGCGAACATTCCTGGGAAGAGAGGAGGAAAATTATTATTATTATTATTATTATTATTATTATTATTATTATTTCATTTCTATACTGCTTTACATTTCCAAGAAAAATCCGAAAGCGGTTTACAGCCCCATTAAACATGCATCTGTGTTGCTTTTTATTGCAAACAGTGAAGATTCTGCAAATTTTGGGAATGAAGCAAAAGGTATGCAGCCCTGTTTATGGAAGTTTTAATCTGTGACAGTTTAATGTATTTTAATATTTGCTAGAAGCTGCCCAGAGTGGCTGGGGAGACCCAGCCAGATGGGCGGGGTACAAATAATAAATTATTATTATTATTATTATTATTATTATTATTATTATTCTGATTGCACCTGGATCTCTGTGGCTTTTCATTGCAAACAGTAGAAAATCTGCAAATTTTGAGAATCCACCTGATTTGCAATAGGGGCAGGACTAATTTCCATTGCACCTGGATCTCAGTGCTTTTTACTGCAAATAGGGGAATTTCTTGCAAACGGTGGGGATTCTGCAAATTTTGGGAATGAAGCAAAAGAGATGCGGTAATTCCAATTGCACCTGGATCTCTGTGGCTTTTCATTGCAAACAGTAAATTTTATTTATACCCCGCCCTTCCCAGCCAAAACCGGGCTCAGGGCAGCTAACACCAATAAAATTACAATAAAATATAAAAGAAAGAAAAACCGTTAATTAAAATACAGGTTAAAATACACTTTAAAATTTAAATGCAGCTTCATTTATCGCCCATAATCAAAACCATAAGGGGAGGAAACATCAGACTGAGTCCAACCTGAAGGCCAGGCGGAACAGCTCTGTCTTGCAGGCCCTGCGGAAAGATGTCAAATCCCGCAGGGCCCTGGTCTCTTGTGACAAGAGCGTTCCACCAAGTTGGGGCCAGTACTGAAAAGGCCCTGGCCCTAGTTGAGACCAGTCTAACAACCTTGTGGCTCGGGACCTCCAAAATGTTATTACTTGTGGACCTTAAGGTCCTCTGCGGGGCATACCAGGAGAGGCGGTCCCGTAGGTACGAGGGTCTGTCAATTTTGAGAATCCACCCGCTTTGCAAATAGGGGCAGGACTAATTTCCATTACAACTGGGTCTCTGTTGCGGGAATTCTGCAAATTTGGAGAATGGGGCAGTGATGCAATAACTTCGCTTGGGCGGGACGGAGCCTTACCTCCAAGAACTGCTTCAACCTTATGAACGATCCCATTTCCACGGCGCCAGTGATGGCTTCGATCCTGCAGGGGGCAAGAGGAAGCTTTGGGTTGCAAACGGCGGAAAAGGAGCCCGCAAATTTTGAGAATCGACCTGATTTGCAATGGAGGAGGAAGAATTTCCATTGCAACTTTATCCCAATTGCTTCTTATTGCAAACAGCAAAAAGCTTGCAAATTTTGACAGCGAACCTGATTTGCAACGGAAGAATTTCCATTGCAATTTTATCTCCATTGCTTCTTATTGCAAACAGCGGAAGGATTGCAAATTTTGATTATAGATGTGATCGGCAGTACCTTGGGAGATACTCTTCTCTGATCAAGACAATCATCTTCCAAAACTGGGCCTGGTAGACTTTCAGGAGAGCGTTGCCACAGACCTGTGGGAGGCAAATAATAATAATAATAATAATAATAATAATAATGGTAATAAAAACAACCACAATAATAATAACCAACAATAATAAAACAATAAACAACAACAATAAAAACAATAAAACAATAAAAAGAACAATAAAACAAATAATAAACAACAACAATAATAAAACAACAACAAACAACAATAGAAACAATAATAGAAAACAATGAAAACAATATTAAAATAAATAAAAACAAAAAAAATAAAATAAGTAAAATAAAAATAAAATAAAATAAAAACAATAACCCAGTAATACCCCCCACAAAAGCGCCAATTTGCTATTGATATTGTACGGCTTAATGTTGGATTTTCGTAACTGAAAACTAATAAAAATTATTGCAAAAGCGCGCTCACACACATACAAAAATCACAACAGAAACAGTTTGGAAGCAGAATTAAAGGGATCAAAAGCACCTAAATTGCGCCATTGGCTGTTTGACTGATTGGTATTTTATTTATTTATTGAATTTAAATACTGCCATATACCTGGAGGTCTCAAAGCAGAAAAGAAATCATAATATATATAAAATACAATACAATACAATACAATAATAATTAAAATAAAATTAAGTAATAAATAAAATAAAATAACTAAAATAACTAAAAATAAAATAAAATAAAAATAAAATAAAAACAATAACCCAATGATACCCTCCCCCACAAAAGAGCCAATTTGCAATCAATATAGTAAGGCTCACATTGGATTTCTGTAATTGAAAACTAATAAAAATGGTTGCAAAATAGAATAGAATAAAATAAAAATAAAATAAAAACAATAACCCAATGATACCCTCCCCCACAAAAGAGCCAATTTGCAATCAATATAGTAAGACTCACATCAGATTTCAGTAATTGAAAACTAATAAAAATCATTGCCGGGGGGGGGGGGGTGGAATGAAAATCGCAATGGATATGGCAACCGCAACCGGATGAGTCTGGAAATTTCTTTCGCCCGGAGCTGGGGCGGGAAGCGGCCATTCCCCTCCCCCCCCTGCCCGAACGCCTGGGACACACCTCCAAGAAATCGAAGAGGACGGTGGCCGTCACGTCAGCCAAGGGCTCTGAGTTCAGGATCTGGGCCAGCCAGCGCCAGGCCTGGTTTAGTCCGTGCGGGTGGTTCTGGGAAAGGGGAAAAGACTGGATTAAAATCCAATCGATTGAAATTGAGATTCGAATCCCTAATTGGTAAGACTTGATTCAAATCCAATCAACTGAAATCCAATCAATTGAAATCCAATCAATTGAAATCACGATTCAAATTCCTAATCGGTAAGACTTGATTGAAATCCAATCGATTGAAATCCGGTTTAAAATTCCTAGGCGGTAAGACTTGATTTAAATCGAATCAATTGAAATCAAATCAATTCGAATCGCGATTCAAATCCCTAGTTGGCAAGGCTTCATTTAATTTTTTATTTAAAAAATCCAAATTTTTTAATTTTTCTAAAAGAAATTCATTTTAAAAAGTTTTTTAAGGATTTAAAAAAAAACCCAAAAAACATTTTTTTATCTGCTCTGGAAGGGAGTCCAGGGTCATCTAGCCCAACCCGAATCCCGGGACCCAACTCAGTTTTTGGAATCCATACCCCTTGTCCGTCCCCATACGGCCAGCGGAGCTGAAGGATAGCGGCGTACAGCCGGATCATTCCAGACATCCGCTTCAGGAAGTTGTCCTGAGGCTCCAGCTTCGAATCATGCGCCTGGTAGCCCAGCAGCCTGTGGGCCGAAAGAGAAGTTAAATCCATCAATCCATGAATACATCAATGAATCCATCCATCCATCCATTAATCTATCAATCATTCCATGCATCCATTGATCTATCAATCACTCTATCCATCCATCCATCCACCCACCAATCCATCCATCCATCTATCCACCAATCCATCTATCTATCCATCAATTTGATCCACCACTGCTGACGAGGTCGATCCAACTGTCCGTCAATTTTTATCGGGTGCAGATTTAATTAAATTTCTTGTTTCACAATTTTGAATATTCATTTAACCAACATTAAAACATCATATGTGTGTGTGTGTGTGTGTGTGTGTGTGTGTGTGTTTGTGTGTATAATTAAATTTCCTGTTTCACAATTTAGAATACTCATTTAACCAACCTTAAAATATCACATACACACAAATTAACTTTCCTGTTTCACAATTTGGACTATTCACCGAACCAACCTCAAAACTATCAATGGAAACCAAGCTCCGCCGGGATGAAAGCTCACTGGCCTTGCAGACAATTTCATTGTCCAGAAAGTGGGAGAAGCAACAAGAGGATCAACCATTTTAGATCTGGTCCTAACCAATAGTGATGACCTGGTTTGTGGGGTAGAAGTGGCAGGATCATTAGGTGGGAGTGATCATGCTCTTCTGGAGTTTATTATACAGCGGAAAGGAGCAACCAAGCATACTAAGACCCAAATTCTAGACTTTAAGAAAGCCGACTTCAAAAAACTTAGGGAAATGCTGGGTGTGATCCCATGGTCACTAATACTAAAAGGGAAGGGAGTTCATGATGGATGGGAGTTTGTTAAGAGGGAGATATTAAAAGCACAACTTCAAGCAGTACCAATGAGACAAAAACATGGAAGGTGCCTAAAGAAGCCAGGGTGGCTATCTAAAGAACTTTTAACTGAGTTAAGATTTAAAAGCGATATATACAAAAAATGGAAAAAGGGGGAAAACACCAGAGAGGAATTCAAACAAATAGCCAGCACATGTAGAGACAAAGTCAGAAAAGCTAAAGCACAGAATGAACTCAGGCTTGCTAAAGAGGTTAAAAGCAATAAAAAGGGCTTTTATGGGTATGTCCGTAGCTAAAGGAAGAACAAGGAAACAGTGGGGTCACTTATATATAATAATAATAATAATTTATTATTTTTACCCCGCCCATCTGGCCGAGTTTCCTCAGCCACTCTGGGCGGTTTCCAGGCAAATGTTAAAACAATACAGCATTAAATATTAAAAGCTTCCCTAAACAGGGCTGCCTTCAGATGTCTTTTAAAAATAGGATAGCTGCTTATTTCCTTGACATCTGCTGGAAGGGCGTTCCACAGGGAGGGTGCCACTACCGAGAAGGCCCTCTGTCTGGTTCCCTGTAACCTCACTTCTCGCAATGAGGGAACCGCCAGAAGGCCCTCGGCGCTGGATCTCAGTGTCCGGGCTGAACGATGGGGGTGGAGACGCTCCTTCAGGTATACAGGACCGAGGCCGTTTAGGGCTTTAAAGGTCAGCACCAACACTTTGAATTGTGCTCGGAAACGTACTGGGAGCCAATGTAGGTCTTTCAGGACCGGTGTTATGTGGTCCCAGCGGCCACTCCCAGTCACCAGTCTAGCCGCCGCATTCTGGATTAATTGCAGTTTCCGGGTCACCTTCAAAGGTAGCCCCACGTAGAGTGCATTGCAGTAGTCCAAGCGGGAGATAACTAGAGCATGCACCACTCTTGCGAGACAGTTTGCGGGCAGGTAGGGTCTCAGCCTGCGTACCAGATGGAGCTGGTAGACAGCCGTCCTGGACACAGAATTGATCTGCGCCTCCATGGACAGCTGTGAGTCCAAAATGACTCCCAGGCTGCGCACCTGGTCCTTCAGGGGCACAGTTACCCCATTCAGGACCAGGGAGTCCCCCACACCCGCCCGCCCCCTGTCCCCCAAAAACTTAGAGAAGATGGTGAAATGCAAACAGGGGACAGAGAAAGGGCAGAACTCCTCAATGCCTTCTTTGCCTCAGTCTTCTCCAAAAAAGAAAACAATGCCAGACCTGAAGAATATGGAGCAGATGATTCAGCAGGGGAAACACAGCCCAGAATAAGTAAGGAGGTAGTACAAGAATACTTGGCTAGTTTAGATGTATTCAAGTCTCCAGGGCCAGATGAACTACATCCAAGAGTATTAAAAGAACCGGCAGAGGTGATTTCAGAACCACTGGCAGTAATCTTTGAGAATTCCTGGAGAACAGGCGAAGTCCCAGCAGACTGGAGGAGGGCAAATGTTGTCCCTATTTTCAAAAAGGGGAAAAGAGAGGACCCAAACAATTACCGCCCAGTCAGCCTGACATCAATACCAGGAAAGATTCTAGAGCAGATCATTAAGCAAACGGTCTGTGAGCGCCTAGAAAGGAACGCTGTGATCACTAAAAGTCAGCATGGGTTTCTGAAAAATAAGTCATGTCAGACCAATCTGATCTCATTTTTTGACAGAATTACAAGCCTGGTAGATGAAGGGAACGCCGTGGATGTAGCCTATCTTGATTTCAGCAAGGCCTTTGACAACGTGCCCCATGATATTCTTGTAAAAAAGCTGGTAAAATGTGGGCTAGACAATGCTACCATTCAGTGGATTTGTAACTGGCTGGCTGACCGAACCCAAAGGGTGTTCATTAATGGATCCCCTTCATCCTGGAGAGAAGTGACTAGTGGGGTGCCACAGGGTTCTGTCTTGGGCCCAGTCTTATTCAACATCTTTATCAATGACTTGGATGATGGGCTTGAGGGCATCCTGATCAAGTTTGCAGATGACACCAAATTGGGAGGAGTGGCTAATACCCCAGAGGACAGGATCACACTTCAAAATGACCTTAGCAGATTAGAGAACTGGGCCAAGGCAAACAGGATGAATTTTAACAGGGAGAAATATAAAGTACTACGCTTGGGCAAAAAAAAATGAAAGGCACAAATACAGGATGGGTGACACCCGGCTTGAGAGCAGTACATGTGAAAAGGATCTAGGAGTCTTGGTAGACCATAAACTTGACATGAGTCAACAGTGTGATGCAGCAGCTAAAAAAGCCCATGCAATTCTGGGCTGCATCAATAGGAGTATAGCATCTAGATCAAGGGAAGTAATAGTACCACTGTATTCCATTCTGGTCAGACCCCACATGGAATACTGTGTCCAATTCTGGGCACCACAGTTCAAGAAGGATACTGACAAGCTGGAATGTGTCCAGAAGAGGGCAACCAAAATGGTCAAAGGCTTGGAAACGATGCCTTATGAGGAACGGCTTAGGGAGCTGGGTATGTTTAGCCTAGAGAAGAGAAGGTTAAGGGGTGATATGATAGCCATGTTCAAATATATAAAAGGATGTCATATAGAGGAGGGAGAAAGGTTGTTTTCTGCTGCTCCAGAGAAGCGGACACGGAGCAATGGATTCAAACTACAAGAAAGAAGATTCCACCTAAACATTAGGAAGAACTTCCAGACAGCAAGAGCTGTTCGACAGTGAAATTTGCTGCCAAGGAGTGTGGTGGAGTCTCCTTCTTCGGAGGTCTTTAAGCAGAGGCTTGACAGCCACCTGCCAGGAATGCTTTGATGGTGTTCCTGCTTGGCAGGGGGTTGGACTGGATGGCCCTTGTGGTCTCTTCCAACTCTATGATTCTATGATTCTATGAAATAATAATAATAATAATGGGACAAATGATTCCGAACAACGGGAGACGCATCCGTGAACCCGTTTCGGATAATGGAAAGGATCCGGGTTTCGGCTCCTCATTTCGGAGGCGGGCCCATTCTCAGCTTGGGTATTAATAATAATAATAATTAGTAGTAGTAGTAATAATTAGTAATCAATAATAATAATAATACCATTATGAATGGAGTTTCTATCCCGCCCTCCGCCTCCAATTCCCCCGCCCCCTGCCCCCATTTCCAAGGAATCACCTCCGGTATTCCTCCGGGGAAGCCCCTTCCTGGAGCGCCGGGCGGACGGGAACGGCGTAGGGGCACTTCCTGTGCAGGTGGGCCAGCAGGAAGTCGCCCACCTTGGGGTGCAGCTCCCAGATCCCGGACGCCACCACGGCGATGGGGAAGGCCGCCTCGTGGTGGGAAGCCACCTCTTCCTCTCCTTGTTTCTGCAAAAAAATAAAAATAAAAAATCCCAGCGTTAGGGTGGACGTCCTCTGGGATTCCCCCGTAAACCTGGTTTGTTGCATCACCTTTTTCATTGCTCTGCATTGCATGAAATGTCTTTTAATTTCATTTCATCTCATTTTTCATTGCATTGCATGTCCTTTAATTTCATCTCATTTTTCATTGCATTGCATGTCCTTTAATTGAATTGAATTGCATCTCATTTTTCATTGTATTGCATGTCCTTTAATTGAACTGAATTTCATCTCATTTTTCATTGCATTGCATTTCCTTTAAATGAATTAATTGAATTTCATCTCATTTTTCATTGCATTGCATGCCCTTTAATTGAATTGCATCTCATTTTTCAATGCATTGCATGCCCTTTAACTGAATTGAATTTCATCTCATTTTTCATTGCATTGCATGTCCTTTAATTGAATTAATTGAATTTCATCTCATTTTTCATTGCATTGAATGTCCTTTAATTGAATTTCATCTCCTTTTTCATTGCATTGCACTGCAGTGGGATTCTGCAAATTCTGGCTTCTGTGGGATTTTTCTGCTTGCAAACAGGCGGGATTCTGCAAATTTGGACTTTTGTGGGACTTTTCGCCATGCAAACAAGCGGGATTCTGCAAATTCTGACCGGATTTGCAACAAGGGTGCTGTAATTTCGGTCGGGACAGCGGTCCTCCGGAAGTTGGAATGTCCTCTCCCGGGGGGGGGGGGATTTGGGGGGATCTCCAAACTTACCACAAATTTTTCCGCTAGTTTGTAATAGGCAAAGTTGAGGCCTTGGGGATGCAGAGCGACGGAGACGCTCTGACCTGCGGAGCGGACGGGTTTTCCGGAGAGGAGAGCGTTGATTTTGTCAAATATCTCCTTCAGCTGGGATCCTGGAAGGAAAAACAGAGGGGGGGGGGGGGAATGGGAACAAGTGAAGGGATTAAAGGGGGATTAAGGGAGGAGGAAGCGGAGGGGGGAAATTGTGAAAGGGGATTAAGGGAGGAGGAAGCGGAGGAAAAATTGGGGAAAAGGAAAAGGGGATGAAGGGAGGTCTCTGGTGAGGTGGCATAGCCCTGAAAACTTGGCATGAGCTTGTGTCCTGGTTTTCTTGTCTCTGTGGGTCAACTGTTGACTGATAACATCCTTGCAAATGCTAGATCAGTGTTTCTCAACCCTGTGCCTCCAGATGTTTTTGGCCTACAACTCCCATCATCCCTCGCTAGCAAGACCAGTGGTCAGGGATGATGGGAGTTGTAGGCCAAAAACATCTGGAGGCACAGGGTTGAGAAACACTGTGCTAGATGACGGAACTAGATGCTGCAACTGGGGGAAAAGCTCCACACTCTTCTGGTGATGCTGAGGAGTTCCATCACCCAACTGGTGCCATAGCGTTAAAGCTTAGGTACAAATATCTTTATTATGGTCAAAGACCAGAGAACAGATAATGACAATCCATAACCAGATATAGTATTGGAGATGGAGTTATATTACAGAATTAAAACCAATCTCATAGAACTGATACTTACATTTAAAATTAAAATTTAAAACTTAAGATTTTAAAATTTTACATTAATAAATCTTTACCACCTACAGTGGGACCTCGACTTACGAGCAATTCGACTTACGTGTTTTTCGACTTACGGGTGACTTCCGGGAGAATCAAAATGGCCACTGCAACCAAATTTTTCGACTTACGAATGGAAGTCGCAGCCGCTTTTAATAGGATTTTTTCGACTTACGAATGTTTTCGACTTACGAAAATTGCGTCGGAACGCATTATCGTTGTAAGTCGAGGTCCCACTGTATTTAATCTCCTTCAGAGATTAAAGCTCAAATCTCAGTCTCAGTCATTATTCGTCTTACTCTTGTCGCAATAAAACAAATTTTTGTGACAAAAAAATTTTGCTTGAAAGAAATCTGTCTTTTCAGCCATGTATCGGAGGTTGCCATGAGTGAGAGGAGGTCTGATCGCAACAGGTTGGGACTCTGAGACTGCTCTGCCTCCTTTCTTTTAGCCAATGTTTTGAGCCACGGGGGAAGTGGCAATTCTGGATTGATTTGTTTTCGATGTTTGTATGTGATGCCAATAAAAGGTTTGATGATGACGATGATGATGATGATGATGATGAAGGGAGGAAGCGGAGGAAAAAATGAGAAGTCGGAAAGGAAAGCTGACCTGCTCTGGTCGAGATTTGACTGACAGGGGTGGTGACGGCCTTCTGCAGATCCATTTTTATTTTCTTCTCCTGGAAAAGGGGGGGGGGGGGAGAGAGACGGAAAGAATCATCGGCATTTTGGGATTTTCCCATCCAGCAAACACACACACACCCAAAACCAGCAAACACACACACACCGCCAGGGAGCCACTGGAAAAAGGGATCCGGGGACTCGTACGGGGATCCGGGGAATCGTAGAGGGATCCAGGGACTCATACAGGGATCCAGGGACTCGTATGGGGATCCAGGGAACCATCCGAGGATCTGGCAAACCGTCCAGGGATCTGGGGGAAATCGCCTGGGGATCCGGGGGCTCCCAAAGGTGGGGGGTTGGTTGGGCTACCTGGCTGTCTTTGCTGTTGGCCAGGCAACCAAAGGAATCCACGCACTGGTTCAACTGGTGCTGAAGCTGCTGGTACCACTGGAGGGTCTTTTCGTCGGGCTTCACCTGGAGCCCTGAGGATTTATGGCATTTCATGTTATCTCCAGGACTCAAAGTGGCTTACCAAGATTATTATAAAATGGAAATTACAACAACAACAATTCCTATCGCAACTGCAAACGGGATTTAGAAGACCGGATATATCAATGTCTAAAATGGGGATAGTTAGGAATAATTATCTTTTTAAAATGGAAACAATAAAATAAGAAGAAAAAGACAAATGGAATAAAATGGAAATAATAATAACTATAATTTATATAATTTATATAAATATTTATATAGTAATAATTATTTATATAATAATATCATATAATTTATATAATTATTTATATAATAATGTCATGTAATTTATATACAATATAAATTATAATATAATATATGTAATATAATTATAATTATATATAATCATATTATAATATACAATAATATAATGTATATAATTTACATAATTATTTATATAATTATTTATTTATTATATAAATAAAAATGTTGTTATTTCTATTGCAACAGAAAACGGGATTTAGAAGGACGACAGATAGTGTCCAAAACGGGGGTAATTAGAGATAATTCCCAGTATAAAATAATAAATAAGAATAAGAATACCGGTAAATAATAATAAGAATAATAATCCCACCACAACCACAAATGGAATGTTGAAAAATGAACGGAAAGATGCGCCCTATGTTAATTCCACTCTCTGGTGAGAACGCACCGTTTTTCCGGGCCTTTCCGGAATCCGGGACGGGGGCTTTTTCCGGCTTCTGGCTGGGCATTTTCTCGGTTTTTTCCTTCTCCGCCTGGGCCGCCGCCGCCGCTTCCTCCTGCCGCTTCCTCTGTTCGGCGACAAGCAAGAGCTCTTCCCGCAGTCCGGAGACGAGGCTCCGCATTTCCAGGAGCGCTTGGTCGGCCAAGGCCACGTCGGCCGGATCCGGGAATCCTCTCTGGGGACAGGGATCGCCGGATCTTAAAAGGGTTGGAAGGGACCCGAGGGTCATCCAGACATGCAAGAAGGAAGGAAGGGAAGGGAAGAGAAGAAGGGAAGGTAAAGAGGAAGGGAAGGAAGGAAATGCAAAAAGGGAAGGCAAGGCAAGGCAAGAAGGAAGGGAAGGGAGGGAAGAAGGAAGAAAAGGCAAGAAGGGAGGGAAGAGAGGGGAAGGAAAGGAAGGAAATGCAAGAAGAAAGGAAGGGAAGAAGGAAAGGCAAAGAGGAAGGAATGGAAGGAAGGAAATGAAAGGAACGGAAGGAAAGGAAAGGAAAGAAGGAAAGGAAAGAAGGAAGGAAATGCCAGAAGGAAGGAAAGGAAGGGAAAGAAGGCAAGAATGAAGGGAAGGCAAAAGGGAAGGGAAGGGGAGGGAGAAGGAAGGAAGGAAGGAAATGCAAAAAGTAAAGAAAGGTAAGGGAAAGAAAGAAAGAAAGAAAGAAAGAAAGAAAGAAAGAAAGAAAGAAAGAAAGTAAAGCAGGAAGAAAGGAAGGATGATAGGAAGGGGAATGTAAAAAGGAAGGGAAGGGAAGGGAAGGGAAGGGAAGGGAAGGGAAGGGAAGGGAAGGGAAGGGAAAAGGAAGGAAGGAAGGAAGGAAGGAAGGAAGGAAGGAAGGAAGGAAGGAAGGAAGGAAGGAAGGAAGGAAGGAGGAAAGTAAAGCAGGAAGGAAGGAAGGAAGGAAGGAAGGAAGGAAGGAAGGGGAAAGGAAGGAAGGAAATGCAAGAAAGGAAGGGGAAAGGAATATAAGAATCCAAGAAAGCAAGAAAGGACAAAGGAAATGAGGTAATAAGGTAGGCATGTGGGAAGGAAGGAAGGAAGGGATGAGAGAGAGAGAGAGAGAGAGAGAGAGAGAGAGAGAAGGAAGGAAAGGAAGTCGCGGCGGCCACCCTCACCTCGCTGGCCAGCCGCACCAGCGCCGAGACCTCCCCGCAGATCTGGTTGCCGCGGTTGGCGTAGCCAGCCAAGTCGGTGGGGCCGGGTTGGCGGCAGTCGACGCCGAGGCTCTGGTTGATCTGCAGGAGCTCCTCCTGGGCGGCGTAGAGGCGCCGGAGCCGCCCCTGGCCCTCTTCCCACCGCTGGCACTCCAGCTCTTCCTGCCGGAGGCGCCGCTGCTCCGCCTCGCGCAGCTTCCGGCTCAGGAGCTTATGGAGGGAGAGGCGGAGTCAGGGAGGGAGAGGCGGAGCCAGGGAGGGAGAGGCCGGGCCGGGGAGGGAGGGAGGGAGAGGCGGGGCCAGGGGTTGCCCGCCCCGCCGGAAAGTGGGGATCTCAGCTCCCAGAAACCGTCCCGGGAAGGAGAGGATCTCAGGAGTCGCCCGGCGGCCCCGAGCCAAGTTCGAGAGCTTCCCCTTCCCCCCTCGAACCCACCTTTGCCCGGCGCTGATGTTCCTCCTTGAGCTTCTCCTGCTGCCCCTGGGCTTCTTTGGAGCTGGGAAGCGATGGGAAAGATCGAAATATTATGATTTTTTTCCAAATCAAAGCCTCGATAGAAATCTTTTCATTAAAAAACGTTGAAACCACTAAATATTCAAATAAACCTTGAAATAAAGGTTTCGACAAATAAATCCTATATAATAATCTTGCTGTGTCCCTGCGTCCACTTTCTGTGTGTCACGGAAGTGCGCTACTGCGCATGTCACAGAGGGACGCAGGGATTGGACAGCAGAGACCACTTCCGCCGCCGCCTTTACTGGAGGCTCCCGCCGCCGCCATTATTGCTTACAAGGCCAAACGCGGGGGAAGCGGCGCAAAGCGCCGCTCCCGCCGCCGGCGGCCACCTCCTCCGCCTCTACTGCCTGGAAAGCGCGGGGGAAGCGCCGCTCCCGCCGCCGCCGGCCGCCTCGGATCCCGGCTGCCGCCGCTAGCTCTCGCTGCCGCCGGCGGCAATCAGGGCCTGCCCCCCGAGCGGGCTTCACAGGCGCCGACGCCCCCGCTGCTCCTCCGCTCTCCGGAACCGGCTCCCCGTAAACCCCAGAACACTCACCGCTCCGGGAGGGAGGTCCGGCGCCAATTCCTGCCTCGGCTTCTCCCTGACTGCGGCCCCCGCTCCCCAGACCCGGCTTCCTTCCACCGCCGCAGCAGCCGCCGCCGCCGCTGCGCACTCACCGCTCTCAATCTCGCCGCCCTTCGAGGCCTAGCAGCCTCGAGATCGCGCCGCAGCCGGTTGCCAAGCGATGTGAGGCGGGGAGGCTCCCGCTTCGCCTGCCTTTGCCCTTGCCTTGCCTCTCTGCCTCTGCGTCTCTCTCTCTCTCCTCCTTCCAGCGCTTTCCCCCCCCACCCCGTTCCCTCCTCTTGCAGGAGCCTCCTGCCCGCCCGGCCGCCCGGCCGCTCTCCTCCTCTCTCCTTCCCTGCCTTCCTTCCTTCCTTTCCTTCCTCCCTTTTTCTCGCCATGCCGGACCAGACCGTGGCCGCCATCGAGGAGGTGAGCGAGCGGGCGGCCGGGCGGGCGGGCGGCGCCGCCGAAAGGGGGCAGACCCAGACCAGCCCCTCCGGCCGGCCTGCGGAAAGGAGGAGGAGGCGGCTCAACCGCCGCACCGAGCCCGCCCCAGCCCCCATAGCCCCCGGCCTCCGTGTGCCTCCCTATCCCCTTGCGCGCGTGGCTATGGGGCTTCTCTGGGGAAGTGGGGAGGCTGCAAGAGGGAAGCATGGAGGAGCCGCCAGCCATGCCCAGGCTCGCTCTCCTCCCCTCTCCTCCGTCGCTCTTGCCGCCTTCTGGCACAAAGGGGGCTCCGTGCCCGCCCAGCACCCCACTGGTGCCTTGCTTCAGAGGATTATGCCCCGCTGGAGGGCCGACCCATCCTCGCCACTGCTGCCGCTGCAGCCGCCCCCGGGGAAAAATAAGAAGGGGGAGGGAGCCCCTCTGACGGGATTTCAACCCGGGCCTCCTCGTCTCCTCCTCCTGGGGCTCTTCCTCCTCCTGCCTCCTCCTCCTCCTCCTCTAGCGCCCGTTATCTAACGGGCTAACTTCAACTAGTATTCCCCCCAAAAATAATGATTTCTTTTCTTTTTCCCTTTCCCTCCTGGAATCATCCAGCAGGGAGAAACCAGCGGATCAACTGACAGAAGAAATCGAGAGGCAAAAATCTAATAATAATATAAAAAATGGAGAGCTCCCGTCCCCCCAAAAGGGGACATCCTCTCACCTCTTCTCCATTTCCTGCCGGAGATGCTGCCATTCTTGGTGGTATTTGAGCTCTCTCAACTCATCAAAGCGCTTCAGCAATTCCCAGGATTCACCCCAAGCCGCCCGGCCGGCCCGATCCTGCAATTCCAAGCGGCGTTCCAGCTCCTCCTGCAGAGCGGGGAAAGGGGGAGCGTGGGGCAGCCATGTTTTTGAACCCAGCCCAACACGGGAAGGACCTGGAGGTGGGTCTCGGCTCGACATCCCCAGGTCCTTCGACCGTTCCTCACCAGGAAGATCTGGAGATGTTTGGAGGACAGCCCTCATCTTTCCAAGCTAAACACCC
This sequence comes from Darevskia nairensis, assembly GCA_034642065.1. Lineage (NCBI taxonomy): Eukaryota > Metazoa > Chordata > Lepidosauria > Squamata > Lacertidae > Darevskia > Darevskia nairensis. Next base: position 133,610 of record JAWWNI010000948.1, read on the forward strand.
CCAGCTCCTTCAACCATTCCTCACCAGGAAGGTCTGGAGATGTTTGGAGGATGGACCTCATCTTTCCACGCTAAACACTCCCAGCTCCTTCAACCGTTCCTCACCAGGAAGATCTGGAGATGTTTGGAGGACAGCCCTCATCTTTCCAAGCTAAACACCCCCAGCTCCTTCAACCATTCCTCACCGGGAAGATCTGGAGATGTTTGGAAGATGGACCTCATCTTTCCACGCTAAACACCCCCAGCTCCTTCAACCATTCCTCACCAGGAAGGTCTGGAGATGTTTGGAGGACAGCCCTCATCTTTCCAAGCTAAACACCCCCAGCTCCTTCAACCATTCCTCACCAGGAAGGTCTGGAGATGTTTATGGGTGGCTCTCCTTTTTCCAAGCTAGACATCCCCAGCTCCTTCAACCGTTCCTCACCAGGAAGCTCTGGAGATGTTTGGAGGACGGCCCTCATCTTTCCAAGCTAAACACCCCCAGCTCCTTCAACCGTTCCTCACCAGGAAGATCTGGAGATGTTTGGAGGACGGCCCTCATCTTTCCAAGCTAAACACCCCCAGCTCCTTCAACCGTTCCTCACCTGGAACATCTGGAATGTTTATGGATGGCTCTCCCTTTTCCAAGCTAGACATCCTCAACTCCTTCAACCGTTCCTCACCAGGATCGTCTGGAGATGATCCCACTCACCTCGCTTTCCGCCGCCTGGATCCGTTCGTACAAGCGCAGTAGGCCCTCGATCCCAGGGCTTTTCGGCACGGGTCCCTCCGGCTCGCTCGGCGGATCCCTCCGCTTCTCGCGGCGCTGCAGGGCAGGAAAGAGGAACCGGGTGAGGAGAGACAGAACTCAGAAGGAAACGAGAAAGGGCTCCTATCCACCGGTTTCGAGTCACAATACACGTTAATATCGTATTTATATCGTATTTATATACAGAATACAGGCAAGCTATAGAACTATCGTTTTCCAATTATACGATTGACGGTAGGATAGGATAGGAGACAAGGATAGGATAGGAGGATAGGATACAATATGATAGGATAGAACAGAACAGAAGGATAGGATAGGATGGGAGACAAGGATAGGAGACAAGGATAGGATAGGAGGATAGGATACGATAGGATAGAAGGACAAAAGGAGAGGAGAGGATAGGAAACAAGGATAGGAGACAATAATAGGATAGGAGGATAGGATACGATAGGATAGAAGGACAGGATAGGATAGGAGACAAGGATACAATAGGAAACGATAGGATAGAAGGATAGGACAGAAGGATAGAATAGCATAGCATAGGATAGGATAGGAAACAAGGATAGGATAGGAGGATAGAATACGATAGGACAGGAAAGGATAGGATAGGAAACAAGGATAGGAGACAATAATAGCATAAGATAAAAGACAATAGGATAGGATAGGAAACAAGGATAGGAGACAAGGATAGGATAGGACAGGGGTAGGCAACCTAAGGCCCGTGGGTCGGATGCGGCCCAATCGCCTTCTCAATCCGGCCCATGGACGGTCCGGGAATCAGCGTGTTTTTACATGAGTAGAATGTGTGCTTTTATTTAAAATGCATCTCTGGGTTATTTGTGGGGCATAGGAATTAGTTCATTTCCGCCCCCCCCCTCCCAAATATAGTCCGGCCCACCACATGGTCTGAGGGACGGTAGACCAGCCCATGGCTGAAAAAGATTGCTGACCCCTGGGATAGGAGGATAGGAAGGCCAAACTCAATTCCACCAAGTCAGAGGGCGTTACCTGCATGATGCTCAGCGCTTCCGCATGGGGGGCGGTCGCTCCGTGAGAAGAAACAGAGAGGGAGGGCGGCGCAACTTCGGGAAGGGCGGCTTCGCCGAGTGCTGATCCCTCCGGCGTCTCCTCGCGAGGCAAGGGGGCAATTCTTCCGAGGACCCATCCAGCGTGGGGGGACAGCTCCGGGGGCGATCGATAGCCTTCCAAGATTTCCTGGAGGTGACAAGGTGGCGTGTGGGGATTCTCGATAATAAGAATAATAATAAACAAGCTCTTTGGAGTTTTTAATAATAATAATAATAGACACCAACAAGGTGAGTGTCTTTAATAATAATAATAATAATAATAATGGAAACCAACAAGCTCCTTGATGAGAGTTAATAATAATAATAGAAACCAACAAGGTGTCTTTAATAATAATAATAATAATAATAATAATAATAGAAGCCAACAAACTCCTTGATGAGTGAGAATAATAATAGAAACCAACAAGGTGTCTTTAATAATAATAATAATAATAATAACAACAACAACAGAAACCAACAAGCTCCTTGATGAGTGTCAATAATAATAATAGAAAATAATAGGAATAGAAATAATAGAAAAATTATTATTAATAATAATGATAGAAACCAACAAGCTTCTTGATGAGTGTCAATAATAAAAAATAATAATAATAGAAATCAACAAGGTGTCTTTAATAATAATAATAGAAGCCAACAAGCTCCTTGGTGAGTGTCTTCCGTAAGTAAAATAATAATTATCATCAATAAAACAAGCTCCTTGGTGCCTTCAATAATTCTCATTAACTGGGGGGCGGGGACGGAGGATATCCATTCATTTCCAATCATTTTTATTAATTCGGAGCCCCATTCATTTCCATGGGGGGGGGGGGGACACACAGATTTTTATTCCTTCCTATCAAATGGGGGGGCAGTTTCCCCATTCAGCCTCTTTATCTCTCTTAAATTGGGGGAGCAGATTTCTATTTCTTCCTACCCAATGGGGGCGGCCCACCTGCCCCCCGTTCAGAATTAATTTATTAATTTATTTCCATTCATTGGGGGGAGGCAGCTTTCCCGTACCTGTCCCAGCTCGGCGCTCCAGTGCGGGCTGTAGCGGAGCCGCCCTTTGCAGCTGGCCCGCAGCGCCTCCACCGCCGGCCCGCGGAGCCGCTCAGAGCCCATGCCGCACCGGCGTCGGGGGGGGAAAACAACAAACCACGACTAGGCCGCGTCTCCTTGGCAACCGAGACGCCGCTTCCGGCCCGTGAGAGGGTCCGGAAGGCGGGGGCTTCCGCCCGAGGCTGAGTGACGGGCCGAGTGGCCTATGAGCAGCAGAAAAAGAACGAGGGGAAAAGCGAGAGCCCGCGCACCACGTTGAGTGAGAGTCCTTTTGGCCTGTGAGCGGGCGCGATGCTTGTCCTCGGTAGCGAGGTGAGGCCCGCGGCCGGCGTTGAATGACAGACCGTGTGGCCTATGAGCGGGCCGGAATGCTTTCCCTCGCCGGCGATACCGCGCCCGACGCTGAGTGACAGTCGCTTTGGCCAATGAGCGGGCAGGCTGATTCTCGGCGGCCGGGAAAGAGACGAGGTTAAAGCGAGAGCCCGCGCACGACGTTGAGTGACAGCCCTTTTGGCCTATGAGCGGGCCGGACTTTTTTCCCTCGCCGGTGAGGCCCCGCCTGACGTTGAGTGACACCCCTCCTGGCCAATGAGCGGGCAGGAAGCTCCCGAGTCATAGCCGGCACGGCCCATGGGAGAGGCCGATAGGGGTTTGGGGGCGGGGTTTTCCTGAGGGAAAAAAGTTAGATGACTGTTTATTTCTATCCTATATAATAAAGAGCCTGTGTCCGTACGTACTTTCCGTGTGTCACAGGAATTCGCAACTGCGCGTGCGTTCCAGTGACACACGGATTGGAGGACGCAGAGAGGAGGAGGAGCCTGATTGGTTGGAGTGCAGCGCGAGCGAAGCGCTTGCGCTTCGCGAGCCTCCGAACCAGAAGCCGCAATGGCGGCTGCTCCCCGCGCGCTGCTGCTTCGCCACCACCAGTCCGCTCTTCCTGCCTCCTCCTGCTCCGGGGCCAGAAGCCGCAATGGCGGCCGCTCCCCGCGCGCTGTTGCTTCGCCGCTGCCTCCATCCTCCTGTCAAAAAAGGGCCGCTTCCCCTTTTCTTCCCCTTCTGCGTGCGCAAAGTGAGCTCGCCTCCTTCTCTCGCTTGCAAAACTTTGCAGAGCACGACAGCAAGCTGTGCAGAATCCAAACTGGAGGGAGACGGTTTTGTGGGCTTTTTCAGGGGGTGAGGAAGTCTTCTCAAAGTTGCAGAAGCGGGGGGGGGGGCAGCCCTCTTTTTTAAATAAATGGCTGGGAGTGTTTGTCCCCAGAAACAGGACGGAGCGCGCAGTTCCAAAAGGCGCTCCGGGGAGGAGCTGCAAGTTGCTCCGGCAAAAGCAGGCGCTCACCGCATGGCTGGAGGTGGAAGACGCGCCTCGCCATTGCCATCGCCGCCGCCGCTGCGCTTCACACGGCGTCCCGGGTGTGTGTGTGTGTGTGTGTGGAAAAGGAGAAGGAGGAGAGAGGCCGCTCCCCCCCCCGCCAGAGAGCCGTGTGTGTGTGTGTGTGTGTGTGTAAAGGGAGAAGGAGGAGAGAGGCCGCCTCCCCCCCCCCCCCGCCAGAGAGCCATGTGTGTGTGTGTGTCTGTGTGTGTAAAGGGAGAAGGGGGGCCAGGAGGGTGGGGAGGTAAAGGGGTTAATGGGAGGGAGAGAAGGCTGCAGAGGGAAAAGGGTTAATGGGAAGGAGAGGAGGGTGGGGAGGCGAAAGGGTTAATGGGGAGGGTGGGGAGGGAAAAGGGTTAATGGGGAGGGTGGGGAGGGAAAAGGGTTAATGGGGAGGAGAGGAGGGTGGGGAGGGGAAAGGGTTAATGTGTTTGGGGAGGGAGATGCAGCGTTTTTTTGCAGGGGGGAAGAGAAGAAGTCTGGCATATATACAGTATATATCCGCCTCCGGCTAGCGCCTGTTTTTTGCAACAGGCTTAATATACTAGTCCTATATAATAATCTTGCTATGTCCCTGCTTTTCCGTGTGTCACGGAAGTGCGTTCTGCGCATGTCACACGGGGACGCAGGGATTGGAGGGGGCGGAGAGGGGGGCGGGACGACGCAGAGACACTTCCGGCCGGGCGAAACTGCGCCGCCGCCATTGCCGGGCCGCCGCCGCTGCCACCTCGACGGAGGAGCCCCGAGGAGGAGGAGGACGGCCGGCCCAGCCTGGAGGCAGCGGCGGCGAGGAGGACGAGGACGCCGCCCCGCAACCTCCTCGCCCCGGCCGCCGCCGCTGGCCGCCTCCGCGCCTCGGGTCCCGCTCGCCCCCGCTAGAGCCCGTACCGCGCCGCCAACGCTGAGGCTGGCGAGGCCCACTGCTCGGGCTCCGGCTCGGTCTGCTGGCGGACGGAGGAGCCTGCCCGGCCAGGAGCTCCGCCCGGCGCGGGGCTCCCGCTCGCCTGCCAGCGGCCGGCGAAAGAGGAGCGGCGGCGGCGGCAGGCACAGGCTGAGCGAGCCCAGCGCCATCAGCCGGGACCGAGCTAGCGCCCGTTTTCTAACGGGCTATAAACCACTAGTACTGTATATTATTATTACTAGTATATGAAGCCCGTTACGAAAACGGGCGCTAGAAGGGCGGCGCCGCTTCGCGCCGCTTCACGCCGCTTCCCCCGCGCTTTGGCGGGGGCTCGGAGCTGCAGGGTGGGGAGGAAGAGGCGTACCCCCATCGCCTCTACGCTCCAATCCCTGTGTCCCTGTGTGACATGCGCAGTAGCGCACTTCCGTGACACACGGAAAGTTGGACGCAGGGACACAGCCACTTTATTATATAGGATTATCCTATATAATAAAGAGCCTGTGTCCGTCCGTACCACTTTCCGTGTGTCAGAGGAAATCGCAAGTGCGCGTGCGTTCCAGTGACACAGGGATTGGAGGACGCAGACCAATAGGAGCGGGGGCAGCGTGTGTATGTATGTGTGGCCGCATCGGAGCCGCCGCCCTCCCGCTGGAGCCTCCCGTTCCTGGAGGCTCCCGCCGCCGCCTTTACAACCGGCCTTGCTTTTGGGGAGGGGCTGGGAACTACGACCACCAGGGAGACCTTCTCAGCGACCCGTTCTCGATCAGGGGAAAAGACAGAGACGGGAAAGCGCACAGGCGAAAGGAAGAGATCGCCCGGCGGGGGGGGGGGAGAGAATTGAGGGAGAAAAAGACGCACACACAGAAAGGGAAGAGACTTGGTCCGCAGGGTTAAGTCTCCTTTTACTTTGTTGCTGCTACTAGCCCCAATCCAAGCTGCCTGGGGAGTGTCTCCCCTCGCGGGGGAGCGGATAGAACCAAAACGATACACTACGTTCCAGTTCCAGGGACTTCCGCAAAGGCAGTGTTGCGGGGCGGAGACTCCGCCTCTTAAAGATACAGCGCGGGCAAAAGGCTGAGATGTGCAGCAGATGCAGCTGGCCAGAGCTTGGGAGAAGGCCACAGTAAATCCCTGCCGAAGCAACGCGATGAGGAAAAAAGAAGCGGCATTCTGGGAGAAAGGAATGTGTGGGAGGTGGTGGTGGGGGAGCTGTGTGTGTGTGTGTGTGTGAGTGAGAGAGAGAGAGGTGTGTGGGGGAGGGAGAGAGAGAGGCGAGCTGTGTGGGGAGGTGGGGGAGAGGTGGGTGGGGGGAGATGGGTGGGGGGGAGGGGCAGGGAGGGAGAGGCAAACTGTGGGGGAGGTGGGTGTGGGGGAGGGAGAGAGAGAGGCGAGCTGTGGGGGGAGGGGGGTGGGGGAAGATGGGTGGGGGGAAGGGGGAGGGAGGGAGAGGCACACTGTGTGTGGAGGTGGGGGAGATGGGTGGGGGATGTGTGGGGGGGAGGGGGAGGAGGAAGAGGCCGTGGCGGGGGAAGCAGCGCAAAGCGCCGCCGCCCACACACCTGCAGCGGAGCCTCCCGTTCCTGGAGGCTCCCGCCACCGCCTTTACAACCTCGCCGAAGCGCGGGGGAAGCGGCGCAAAGCGCTGCCGCCGCCCGCATACCTCCAGCGGAGCCTCCCGTTCCTGGAGGCTCCCGCCGCCGCCTTTACAACCTCGCCGAAGCGCGGGGGAAGCGGCGCAAAGCGCTGCCGCCGCCCGCACACCTCCAGCAGAGCCTCCCGTTCCTGGAGGCTCCCGCCGCCGCCTTTACAACCTCGCCGAAGCGCGGGGGAAGCGGCGCAAAGCGCTGCCGCCGCCCGCACACCTCCAGCGGAGCCTCCCGTTCCTGGAGGCTCTCGCCGCCGCCTTTCTTCTAGCGCCCGTTATCTTAAGGGGCTTAATTTACTAGTTATATATATACTAGTGAACGTTCAGCCCGTTAAATTAACGGGCGCTAGAAGATATGTGGTGAAACATTTGTAAAAGCAGGCTGAGGTCCCTCTACCCCTTTCCTACCTCTGTGGCCCCCTCTACCCCTTTCCTACCTCTGAGGTACCTCTACTCCTTTCCTACCTCTGTGGCCCATGTACCCCTTTCCTACCTCTGTGGCACCTCTACCCCTTTCCTACCTCTGAGGTCCCTCTACTCCTTTTCTACCTCTGTCCCCTCTACCCTTTCCTACCTCTATCCTCCCTTATAGCCCTTTCCCTACCCAGAACCCATCACTATTTACCTCTGAGTGTTTGTGCATGTTGTCACTCTTCCTTTTTCCTATCTCCCTCGCCCCGGAAAGGCACAGCCCCGCCCTCGTCCGCTCCCGGCCAATCCGAGGCCCGAAGTCTCTGCGTCGTCCAATCCCTGCGTCCCTATAGGACATGCTCAGTGGAAAATTTCCACTGACACACGGAACACGCGCAGGGACACAGGGACTTTATTATATAGGATATTATTTGAGACTAGTTGAATTCAGCCCATTAATAATGGGCGCTAGCGGCGGCGACGGGGACCCGAGGCGCAATATGCAGTTGTCCCCCTGCCTTCCTTCTCCCCACCTCAGCCGGCCAAGCCACCACCATGGCGGAGCCGCCTGTTGCCGCTGCCCCGCCGGCAGCCCCGGCGATGGCCGCCCTCCCCGCCGCCGCCACGGGCGGCTGAGGCGGGGAGAAAGAAGGGAGGGGGAGAAGCAGCAGCGCGCGGGGAGCGGCCGCCATTGCGGCTTCTGGCCCCGGAGCAGGGGGAGGCAGCGGTAGGAGCGGTGGCGGCGGCGATTGAAGCGGAGAGGTTCGGAGGCTCGCGAAGCGCAAGCGCTTTGCTCGCGCTGCGCTCCGAGCGGTGGCGGCGGCGATTGAAGCGGAGAGGTTCGGAGGCTCGCGAAGCGCAAGCGCTTCGCTCGCGCTGCGCTCCAACCAATCAGGCTCCTCCTCCTCTCTGCGCTCCAATCTCTGTGTCAGTGGAGCGCATGCGCACTTGGCCAATTCCACTGACACACGGACGGTGGATGCAGGGACACAGGGAGATTATTATATAGGATGCGCCCTATGGTGAGATTTATACAGATACTAGTTGAATTAAGCCCGTTGATAATGGGCGCTAGTGGGGGCGAGCGGGATCCGAGGCGTGGAGGCGCCCGGGTGCGGAGGCGGCCGGCGGTGGCGGCCGGGGCGAGGAGGTTGCAGGGCGGCGTCCTCGTCCTCCTCGCCGCAAGTCCCCGCCAGGCCCGGAGGAGGAGGAGGCGCGCGCCGGGCGGCCATAAGGGGCGGGGCGCTCTTGCTTTTCCCGCGCGGGGCCGGGCGCTGGAGGCGGGAGCGGCGCGATGGCGGAGTCGGGTAGCGGCGAGGAGGTGCTGCTGACCCCGGCTGCGGGGGTGGGGAGGAAGAGGCGTAAGCAGCATTGCCTATTGGTCTCCTTTGCTGTCTATTGCTGTCCACTCTCCAATCCCTGCTTTCCTGTGTGACATGCGCAGAACCCACTTCCGTGACACACGGAAAGCAGGGACAATAGAAGATTATTATATAGGATATTAGGAAATTGGAATTGATATACAGTACATATATTGAGATATAGTGATTTTTATAAAGCCATATCGAGATATATCTCGATTCCACAGAGATATGGAAATTGATCAGGATATATCGAGATATATAGCGCAATTTTGCGATTTATTTATTTTTTTAAATTATTATTTTATTATTTACTTCTTCTTATTATTATTATTTATTGCAATATTGCCATTTAAGGATGTACTGAGAAATATATGGAGATTTATAGAAATATTGAAGTGTCAGGGAAATATCGGTTTATATTGAGATAGCGAATATATCTCTCAATATATCCTCAAATCTCAATATTCACCTCAATATATCCCTCTAAATCTCAATATATTGATATATTCTTATCATGATATATATTGAGATTTAAGGATATATTGAGAGATATACTGAGCTTTATATATATTGAGATTTATAAAGAGATTGAGAAACATTGGGATATATATATATATATATCAAGATTTATAGAGATACTGAGATTTATAGGGATACTGTATATTGAGATACATATTGAGATTTATAGGGATATATTGAGATATCTACTGAGCTTTATAGAGATATATGGAGATTTATAAAGAGATTGAGAAACATTGGGGTTTATAGGGTTAGGGTATCCTATATAATAATTCCCTAATGTCCCCACGTCCGCGGGTGTGTGTCAGTGGAAATTTTCCACTGCACATGTCGGAGACGGATGCAGGGATTGGCCGACGCAGAGACTTCGGGCCTCGGATTGGCCGGGAGCGGACGAGGGCGGGGCTGTGCCTTTCCGGGGTTGGCGGCTCCTCCAGCGCTGTTGCCAGTCGCTCGCTGGAGCGCAAGAGGAGCGCCCAAATGCTGGCCCACCCTCCCTCCCCCCCCAAAAAAGCCTCCTGAAAATAAAACTTCACCCCGAGGAAAGGGCTCCCCCGGGGCTGAGGCGCTCCCTCGGCGCCTTTCCCGTTCAGGCCGCCTCCTCCTTCGCCCAGCCTGAGGCCTCGCCAGCCCCAACGGTTTCTCCGGCAGCCGGAGCAGGACGACGACACGCCGGCCGGACCTCCCCGCCTCCGCTGCTCTCCTCCGCCCGCTTCCCCGCGCCGCGGCCCCCAGACCTCCTGCTGCTGTCCACCTGCAGCCTCCCGCCGACCCCTTGCTGGAGCGCAGCTTTCCGCTGCGCCCGTAAGCGCAGCGGCGGCGGCTCCGGCTGGCTTGCCGTCTTTGGAGCGCAGCTTTCCGCTGCGCCCATAAGTGAAGCGCCGCCGGCTGCTGCTGCCTTGCCGCTGCGGCTCTTGCAGCCTTCCCGCCTTTGGAGCGCAGCTTTCCGCTGCGCCCATAAGTGAAGCGCCGCCGGCGGCTGCTGCCTTGCTGCTGCGGCTCCTGCAGCCTTCCCACCTTTGGAGCGCAGCTTTCCACTGCACCCATAAGTGAAGCGCCGCCGGCTGCTGCTGCCTTGCCGCTGCGGCTCCTGCAGCCTTCCCACCTTTGGAGCGCAGCTTTCCGCTGCGCCCATAAGTGAAGCGCCGCCGGCTGCTGCTGCCTTGCCGCTGCGGCTCCTGCAGCCTTCCCGCCTTTGGAGCGCAGCTTTCCGCTGCGCCCATCAGCGCAGCAGCGGCGGCTCCTGCTGCCTTGCCGCCTTGGGCCACAGGCGCGAAGCGCCCTGGCCCCAAGACCTCCTGCTGCCGTCCACCTGCAGCGGGCGGTTGGCCGGCGCTGTGTGTGTGGGAGGGGGAGGGAGAGGGAGAGGGAGGGAGACAGAGCCAAACTGTTTGTGGAGGTCTGGGAAGTGGGGGAGAAGGTGTGTGTGTGTGTGTGTGTGAGAGAGAGAGAGAGAGAGAGAGAGAGAGCTTTCTAGCGCCTGTTTTTGTTAACAGGCTTAATTTACTAGTAATGATATATTATACCCTAGGGTGTAATGATATATATGGAGATATATATCAAGATTTAGATATACTGAGATTTATAGGGATATAGTGAGATACATATCGAGATTTATAGGGATATACTGAGTTTTATAGAGGTATATCGAGATTTATAAAGATATTGAGAAAATTGGGGTTTATATGGAGATATATAATGAGATTTATATAGATACTGAGATTTATAGGGATATATTGAGATACCTTGCCGACAAAGGTCCGTATAGTTAAAGCTATGGTTTTCCCAGTAGTGATGCATGGAAGTGAGAGCTGGACCATCAAGAAGGCTGGTCGCCGAAGAATGGATGCTTCTGAATTCTGGTGCTGGAGGAGACTCTGGACTGCAAGAAGATCAAACCTATCCATTCTGAAGGAAATCAGCCCGGAGTGCTCACTAGAAGGACAGATCCTGAAGCTGAGGCTCCAAGACTTTGGCCACCTCCTGAGAAGAGAAGACTCCCTGGAAAAGACCCTGATGTTGGGGAAGATGGAGGGCACAAGGAGAAGGGGACGACAGAGGACGAGATGGTTGGACAGTGTTCTCGAAGCTACCAACATGAGTCTGACCAAACTGTGGGAGGCAAGGGAAGACAGGAGGGCCTGGCGTGCTCTGGTCCATGGGGTCACGAAGAGTCGGACACGACTAAACGACTCAACAACAACAACAACATCCCCATTGCTTCATTTATTTATTTTGCAAACAGCTGAAAGTCTGCAAATGCCGAAAATAATCCTGATTTGCAAGGGCGTGGAGATTTGCACAGGAGGAATGCAGCCGGTGCAACTTTGGGCGGGGCGCCTCGTTCGCCTCTCGAAAGGGATTCGAACGCAGCTCTGCCCGGCTGCCTGTTCTCTTCCCGGCTCCCGAGCAGGATGGCGGAGAACTCCAAGCTCCAGCTCTTTGTCAAGGTGAGATGTAAAATAAACAAAAATAAGATTGCAGGGGGTCAGACTAGATGACCCTGGGGTCCCTTAGGGCTCAAAAGCTCTATACATTTTAGCATGAGATTCCTGCATCGCAGGGGGTTGGCTAGATGTATGTAAAATGAAAGGAAATGAAGTGAAACGAAACGAAATAAGATTCCTGCATTGCTGGTGGTTGGGCTAGATGTAAAATAAAACAAAATAAAACAAAGTGAAATGAAATAACATAAAGTGAAATGAAATAAAGTGAAATAAAATAGAGGGAAGGAAGGAAGGAAGGATTGGGAGGAAAAAGGAAAGGACAAAGGAAGGGAAGGGAGGGAAGGAGGAAGGGAAGAGGAAGGAAAAGAAAGGACGAAGGAGAGGAAGGAAGGAAAAAGGAAAGAGAGGAAGGAAAAAGGGAAAGGAAAGGAGGGAGGGAGTGAAGGGAAGGGCGAAGGAATGAAAGGGAGGGAGGGAGGGAGGATGGGAAGAATGAAAAAGGGAAGGAAGGAAGGAAGGAGGAAAGGGGGAAGGAAGGAAGGACAAAAGGAAAGGACAAAGGAAAGGAAGGGGGAAGGAAGGAAGGGAAAGGAGGAGGGAAGGAAAGAAGAAAGGGAGGGAGGGAGGGAGGGAGGGAAGGAAGGAAGGAAGGAAGGAAGGAAGGAAGGAAGGGGACAGAGGACAATGCCAGACCCTCTGTTTCTCCAATGAAAATAGGGACGTCTAATAATAATAATAATAGCAATCATCATGATTGTGAAGCACAAAAGGGAAGGAAAGAGGGGAGGGAGGAAGGAAAGGAGGAAGGGAGGGAAGAAGGAAAGAGGAAGGAGAAAAGAAAGAGGAAAGGAGTATATTCGCCGTATTTCCGAATCAGGAAACCCGTCCAGATTGGACGACTTCCTTCCTCTTCCCGGTCTTTAGGCGAGCGAGGACGGAGAGAGCATCGGATCCTGCCCCTCGTGCCAACGGCTCTTCATGGTACTTCTCCTCAAAGGCGTGCCCTTCACCCTGACCACTGTGGATACCAAGAGGTAGGAAGGTGGAAAGAGGGAAGGGGAGGGAGGGAGGGAGGAAGGAAGGAAGGAGAAAAAGAAGGAAGGAAATGAAGAGAAGAAAAAGGGACGGAATGGAGGGAGAAAGTAAAGGAAGGAGATCAATGGAGGGAAGGAGAAAAAGAAGGAACTGGAGGGAGGGAAAGAAGGAAAGAGGGATGGAATGGAGGGAGTTAGGGAGGGAGGGAGGGAAGGAAAGGGATGGAATGGAGGGAGAAAGAAAAGGAAGGGTAGGAAGAAGGGAGGAAAGAAAGAAAAAGGAAGGAACAGGAGGATGGGGGATAGGAAGAAAGGAAAGGGCAGGGAGGGAAGGGAGGAAATGAAGGGAGGGGAGGGAGGGAGGGAGGGAAGAAGAAAGGGAAAGGAAAGGGAGGGAGGGGAGGGAGGGAGGGAAGAATGGGAGGGAGGGAAGTGAATGAGAAAGTTTGGGGTCCCAATCCCTTCCTCCTCACCTCGCCCCGCTTCAGGTCCCCGGACGTGCTGAAGGATTTCGCACCCGGGGCCCAGCTTCCGGTGCTGCTGTACGACGGCCAACCCAAGACAGACACCCTCCAGATCGAGGAGTTTCTGGAAGAGACCCTCAGGCCCCCCAAGTGAGTGTCAGGGGTCAAAGGTGGAGCGGGGACCCACCACCCATCCCGAGAAATCAGTGGACGAATCGTTTCGAATTTTCCGTGTGTCCCCCCCCCCCGGAAAATTTGAAACAATTTATTTGCCCCCCCCCGAGAGCTCGGGGAGCCCCACCTCGAACCCAGTGCCCCTCCGACACCTCTGTCTCCCGGCAGCTTCCCGAGCCTGGAGGTCCGGAATAGGGAGTCGGTGGTGGCGGGGGATGACGTCTTCCGCCGCTTCTCGGCCTACATCAAGAACCCGGAGCCTGGGCGGGACGAAGGTAGGGGGCCCCCCCGGGGGCGGGGGGAGGAGCTCTGGGCGGGGTTCCGAGATGGTAGGCAGAGCCCCGAATTCCCGTGTGTGTCCGTCCCCCTTCCAGCCCTGCGGGAGAGCCTCCTCCGAGCTCTCTGGAAGCTGGACCGCTACCTGTGCGCTCCCTTGGAGCATGAGGCGGGGCGGGGGCCCCGGGGCCGCTTCCTGGACGGCGATCACATGACCCTGGCCGACTGCCGGCTCCTGCCCAAGCTCAACACCGTCGACGTGAGTAGCGCTTCCGGGGAGGGGGGGCGTCAAACAGCTGGGGGGGTGTGGGTGTCCCCCTCTATGCCCAGACATCTGATCCTGCCCCCTCCTCCCCACAGGTGGTGTGCCGCCATTACCGCCGGGCAGGGGTCCCCGCCGAAATGCGGGGCGTCCGGCGCTACCTGGAGGCAGCCAGAGAGGCCAAGGAGTTCCGGTACGCCTGCCCGGACGGGGACGAGGTCGTCCGGGCCTACCGGGAAGTCGTCCGGCCACTGTAGAGGCGCGGGGGCCATCCAGGGCCCCGCAGGTGCCCCCCGCCTTGGGGGGCTCGAGGATGGGAGCCAGGTGGTGGTCACCCCCAGGGCAGCCGGGCCCCCCACCCCAGGGGCGACCCAGGACCCCACATGTGCCCATCCCAGGGGGCTCCAGGATGGGGTCCTGCCAGGGGCAACCTCCGGTCCGGCTGGTCCCCTCACCCCGGGGGGCTCAAGGACAGGATCCCAGCAGTGGTGACCCTCGATGCGGCTGGTTCCCCCACCCCAGGGGCAACCCAGGACCCCGCAGATGCCCCCACCCCGGATGGGATCCTGCCAGCAGCCACGCCCGGTGCAGAGTCCCCCCACCCCGGGGGGCTCCAGGACGGGGAAGCTAAATATATAGCTTAATGTGTAGTTTCATATAGTTTAAAAGTATATGAAAATGTTCTATCAGTATCTAACCCTGAGAAAACGGGCAAAAATGTAGAAATCAAAGTCAAATAAGTGTTAGAAATGCAGAGAGAGAGAAAATTGTACTTTTACTCATATTCAGTGGCCTTGCTGGGAAAATATATATATATTGAATGGGGAAAGATGTTTAAAATGACATTTGTAACAATAAAAAAAATTAAAAATAAAAAGCTTTCCTTTGGGAAGTTATAGGGACAGAATGACCCTAATTGTATGGAAATTTACTCATGTATGTTATGGAGTTACTAGTTGAAATCAGCCCATTGATAACGGGCTCTAGCGGGGGCGAGCGGGACCCGAGGCGCGGAGGCGGCCAGCGGCGGCGGCCGGGGCGAGGAGGTTGCGGGGCGGCGTCCTCGTCCTCCTCGCCGCCGCTGCCTCCAGGCCGGGCCGGGCCGGCCGCCTCCTCCTCCTCCTCCTCGGGGCTCCTCCATCGAGGTGGCAGCGGCGGCGGCGGCCCGGCAATGGCGGCGGCGCAGTTTCGCCCTGCCGGAAGTGTCTCTGCGTTGTCCCGCCCCCCTCTCCGCCCCCTCCAATCCCTGCGTCCCCGTGTGACATGCGCAGAACGCACTTCCGTGACACACGGAAAAGCAGGGACATAGCAAGATTATTATATAGGACTAGTATATTAAGCCTGTTGCAAAAAACAGGCGCTAGCCGGAGGCGGATATATACTGTATATATGCCAGACTTCTTCTCTTCCCCCCTCCACACACCTCGCATCATCCAGTGCAAAAAAACGCTGCATCTCCCTCCCCAAACACATTAACCCTTTCCCCTCCCCACCCTCTCCTCCCCATTAACCCTTTGAGAAGACTTCCTCACCCCCTGAAAAAGCCCACAAAACCGTCTCCCTCCAGTTTGGATTCTGCACAGCTTGCTGTCGTGCTCTGCAAAGTTTTGCAAGCGAGAGAAGGAGGCGAGCTCGCTTTGCGCACGCAGAAGGGGAAGAAAAGGGGAAGCGGCCCTTTTTTGACAGGAGGATGGAGGCAGCGGCGAAGCAACAGCGCGCGGGGAGCGGCCGCCATTGCGGCTTCTGGCCCCGGAGCAGGAGGAGGCAGGAAGAGCGGACTGGTGGCGGCGAAGCAGCAGCGCGCGGGGAGCAGCCGCCATTGCGGCTTCTGGTTCGGAGGCTCGCGAAGCGCAAGCGCTTCGCTCGCGCTGCACTCCAACCAATCAGGCTCCTCCTCCTCTCTGCGTCCTCCAATCCGTGTGTCACTGGAACGCACGCGCAGTTGCGAATTCCTGTGACACACGGAAAGTACGTACGGACACAGGCTCTTTATTATATAGGATAGAATGAAGAAGAAGTCTCGACGAAAGAAGGATGGATAGCAGAAATGGCCAAACGAACTGGGGAAATAGTAAATCAGGGCACCTTGAGACCTCCAGGTATAGGGCGGAATAGAAATGAAATGAAATGAAAAAATAAATAATAAATAAAGAACAAAAAATAAACAAAATAAAAAATAATAATCCTATATAATAATATCCCTGTGTCCGTGCGTACGTTCCGTGTGTCAGTGGAAATTTTCCACTGCGCATGTCCCAGATGGACGGACGCAGGGATTGGACGATGGGAGAGGGGGGCGTGTCCAAGAGGCAGCGGCGGCGCACGCGCGTCGTCAGTTGGGGCAGCGCCGCCGCCTCGCACGGAGCTCGCGCCGCACCAGCAGCAGCAGGAGGAGCTGCAGCGCCTGCAGCTGCTGAGGGCCAGAGGCGCCCGAGGAGCCGCTGCCTCTTCCGTCCCCTTCTCCGCCCAGCCAAGGAGGGCGGAGGTGTTTGGCCTGTGGAGCGCCGGCCAAAGGGCCAGCGGCCCCGGCAAGCGCCGCCTCTCGCGCAGCCCCGACCAGAAGAGGCAGAGGCAGGCAGGCGGCCGCGCGGAGAGGAGGAGGAGGCGGAGGAGGAGGAGGAGGGGGCGCTTCGGCGGGGGCCGCGGCGCCACCAACGGACGGGACTGCCGCCTCAGCCCCTGCGGCACCCGAGACTCACCGGCTGAAGGGAAGAGAAGGTGGGACTTCGCTTAAGCGGCCATTTTGGTTGCAAGTGGAGCCTTCACTCCCCTTCCTTCTCTCCCCCGTTTCCCCGCGCTTTTTTCCCCCCCGCTGGCCGCAGCCGCTTTCTCGGGGGTGTTTTTCGGGGGGGTTGGGCAGTTTTTTCGCTTTTCCCGCTCGCCATGGCGGCGCTCCCCCCCCCCCGCTCGCCATGGCTGGAGGTGGGCAGCTCTGCTACTTGAAGCAGCGCCGCAGCCGCTTTTTCGGGGTTTTTTCCCCGGCCGCTTTTTCGCCTTTTTTTTTTTTTTTTGCGCGCCATGGCGGCAGCGGCAGCGGCGAGCACCCCTCAGAGCCGCCTGCAACAAAAGGAGAGCTGCGGGAGCCTGGCCGTCCATATCGAAAAGGTAAGTGACCCCCGATTTCTCTTCCCATAGGAGCGCATTAATCCGTTTTTAATGCATTCCTATGGGAAATCGCGTTTCGACTTATGATTTTTTCGACTTCCGAATGTGCATTCGGAACGCATTAACTTCGTAAGTCGAGGTTCCACTGTAATATAATAAAAAATAAAAAATATAATATAATATAAAATATGAAATAAAATAAAATAAAAAATAATATATAATATAAATAAAATAAAAAATAATATAAAATAAAAATAAATAATCCTATATAATAAAGAGCAAGTGTCCCTGCTTTTCCGTGTGTCACGGAAGTGCGTTGGACAGCAATAGACAGCAAAGGAGAGCAATAGGCGATGCCGCTTAGGAGGGGGCGGAGAGGGGGGCGGGACGACACACAGACACTTCCGCCCGGGCGAAACTGCACCGCCGCCATTGCCGGGGGGAAGCCCGCCGCCGCCCGTCTATGGAGGCTCCCGCTGCCGCCGCCCGCCGATGGAGGCTCCCACCGCCGCGCCGCTCCCGCTGCCTATGGCGGCCGCTTCGGCCGGCACTTAGCACCCGTTTTTAACGGGCTAAATTCACTAGTATAATATAAAATATTAAATAAAATAAATAAAAACAAACGTTTTATAAAAGAATGGAAATGGTTTATTGAATAATTGCAAGCAAACTGGAAATAATGGAATATTAGCAGAGTATATGTTTAAAGTAAGTGTATATTTAAATATATTTTATATTGGCAGAGTATATGTTTAAAGTAGATGGATAAATAAGTTGTTAAATTAACTCTTCTTAATGAAATCAAATTAATTTGGAATATGCAGGAAATAACAAAAAACAATGATCTAAGGAACCGCAGAAAGGGGGGGAGGAAGTCATTTCGACCCGTTGAAATGGTTGTAATACGACTGAAATGTATATAAATGAAAATCAGAAATAAAATTAATAATAGCAATAATATTAATAATAATATCTAAAACACACACACATTAAAACCAGCTGGCAGCTCTGCGGGATTCAGGCGTCTTCAAAATCTACCCCGGTCGGAGTCTTCTTGCTAGAAGGAGAAATAGGGTTGGGATCAACACAGCTCTTGAGCACATGCAGAGAGCCTCGTACAAAGAATGGTACCGTTACCATTGAAATCATCAATAAATAATAATGGTGATAATAATAATAAATACCATCATCGTAACAATAAAATAATAATAACAATACAATAAAATAATATTGATAATAATTATCATAAAATTGAAATAAAATTAATATATAATAATTAATAATAATAATATAAATAATATTGATAATTATCAACATAAAATTGAAATAAATCAATAATAATATATAATAATATCAATAAAATAATATCAATAATTAACATAAAACAAAAATAAAATTAATAGTAATATAAATAAAATAATATCCATAATTATCATAAATTTAAAATAAAATTAATAATAATATCAATAAAATAATATTTATAATTATCATCATAAAATTAAAATAAAATTAATAATAACATATAATAATGATGATAACAACAACAACTAAATAAATAAATAAATCAGAATAACAACAACAACAAATTTGCTGATTCCGGCAGGGTCGGAACGATTTGGGTGGCGGCTATCGCGGTGGACAAATTACCGGATGAATCCAGGGTTGATGAGGGACTCTCCGGGGAGCTTTCGCTTGCCCGTGGCTTGCCTGCCGCCGGATCCCGCCCGGAGCCTTGCCGAGCTCAGTTCTGCAAGCAGGAGAAAAGTCAAGGATTTTCAAATATGGTTCCACCCCCATTGCCAATACGGAGAGAGGGCGAAGTGAAATGGATCCACACACACCCCAATGTCAATACGCAGAGAGGGCATAGCGAAATGGTTCCACTCTCCCAATGCCAATACGGAGAGAGGGCAAAGCAAAATTGTTCCGCCCCCATGCCAGTACAGAGAGAGGGCAAAGCAAAATGGATCCACCCCCCAATGCCAATACGGAGAGAGGGCAAAACGAAATGATTCCACTCACTCAATGCCAATACGGAGAGAGTGCAAAGCGAAATGGTTCCAACCCCCAATGCCAATGCAGAGAGAGGGCAAAGCGAAATGGTTCCACACCCCTATGGCAATATGGAGAGAGGGTAAAGTGAAATGGTTCCGCCCCCAATGCCAATACAGAGAGAGGGCAAAGCAAAATGGATCCACTCCCCCATGCCAATACGTAGAGAGGGCAAAGCAAAATGGTTCCAACCCCCCAATGCCAATACGGGAAGAGGGCAAAACGAAATGATTCCACTCAATGCCAATACGGAGAGAGGGCAAAGCAAAATGGTTCCAACCCCCCAATGCCAATACGGGAAGAGGGCAAAGCAAAATGGATCCACTCCCCCAATGCCAATACAGAGAGAAGGCAAACAAAATGATTCTACTCACTCAATGCCAATACAGAGAGAGGGCAAAGCGAAATGGATCCACCCCCCAATGCCAATACAGAGAGAGGGCAAAGCGAAATGGTCCACCCCCATTGACAACCCAGAGAGAGACCACGGTGCTGTTGAGCCTCAGATCCAGCTATGCACCGGCAAGCCAACCCGGAGAGAGGACAGAGCTTCCCGCCCTCGTTCAGAGTGGGCTTAGAATCCCGGAGCCCGGTGCTATCGAGCTTCATGGATCCAGCTATGCGCCCGTACCAGTAAGCCAACCCAGAGAGAAGGCAAGGCTTCAGGCCCTCGCTCAGAGTGGACTAGGAAGAGAGGGCAAAGCTTCCTGGCCTCGTTCAGAGCAGGCTGGGAATCCAGCTAGGCCGAGCCTCTTGGATCCAGCTATGCGCCGGCTTTCCTCAAGAAGGTATTCTCAATTGAAGCCACCGCAGAGAGAGGGCACACACACACACACACACACACACACACACACACACATATACATTATATATATAACTAGTATATTAAGCCTGTTGAAAAAAACAGGCGCTAGCCGGAGGCGGAGCAGCAGGAGCCGGGGGACCGGGAGGCTTCGGCGGGGGCGACCGGCTGGCCCGTGAGCGGAGGCCGCCTCGCCCCCGCCGGCTGGGCAGCGCGCAGGGAAGGGCGCGTGCCGGACGGGGGGCCTCCTTGAGGCGGCGGCAGGAGCCTCCATGGGCGGGCGGCGGCAGCGGCAATGGCGGCGGCGCAGTTTCGCCCGGCCGGAAGTGTCTCTGCGTCGTCCCGCCCCCCTCTCCGCCCCCTCCAATCGCGGGGAAACCGGGGAGCCCCCCAACCCTGGACGCCCCTGCCGCCGCGGAGGGAGGAGGCTGAGCGTGGGGAAACCGGGGAGCCCCCCAACCCCGGACGCCCCCTCGGATCGTGGACGGCCGCTGCCCCTCGGGAAGGCGAGCGCAATGGCGGGCGCTCCCCGCGCACTGCTGCTGCTTTAGGGGGGCGCTGGGGACGGGAAGGGGCTCCCCCCTCCTCTTCTTTCTCCCCGGGGGTGGCTGCAGCGGCAGCGGTGACGGCGGCGGGTGCTGCCATGCTCGCCCGGCTCAGGAGGGAAAGCAGCGGCCGCCCACCAGGGCTGCTGAGCCGGGCACGCACGTCGGAGGAGCGGGCAGCTGCGCTCTGCTGTTGCTGCTGCTGCTGGCGGAGCTGGGGCTCAGAGAGCTCGGCGAAGATGGCGCGCCCGGTGAGCGGAGGGGCTCTCGAGGAGAAGGAGGCTCCATGCAAGGCGGCGGCGCTGCCCCAACTGACAACGCGCGTGCGCCGCCACTGCCTCCCGGACACGCCCCCCTCTCCGGCCGCTCCAATGCCTGTTGTGGGGGGGGAAGTAGAGCTGTCCAATCCCTGTGTCAGGCCGACAGCAGGAGGCTGTGGGCAGTGGCGCGTTGCGCCGCTACCCCCGCTCCTATTGGTCTGCATCCTCCAATCCCTGTGCCACTGGAACGCACGCGCAGTTGCGAATTCCTGTGACACACGGAAAGTGGTACGTACGGACAGAGGCTCTTTATTATATAGGATGTATTAATATTAATTTATCATTTATCAAATACATATATGTACATATATATGTACATACACACACATATGTACAGCCCAAAAGATTATTGGTCATCCTCTCCCATCCTTGGAAGAACTATACAGTTCCCGTTGCCTTAAAAAAAGTACGGTAAATAATATTTTACAGGGTCCATCTCATCCAGGATATAGTCTCTTTGCGCCACTGCCTTCGGGCAAGAGATATAGAAAAATTAGATCAAGAACAAAGAGATTGAAGAATAGTTTCTACCCAAGAGCTATAACCGTCTTAAATGCTGTAACTAGATAATATCACCTTGGAGAGTTGTGATGGGTGTGTACGTATGTGCATGTGTGGCTGAAAATGTTTTTGGTTTTTTTTGGTGCTGTTTTTTTGTTTTGTTTTTTATGGGATGGCATCCAATTTCGTTGCATTTGTACAACGTTGTACTTGTACAATGACAATAAAGAAATATTATCTTATTATACACACACACACACACACACACGTCACACGGGGACGCAGGGATTGGAGGGGGCGGAGAGGGGGGCGGGACGACGCAGAGACACTTCCGGCCGGGCGAAACTGCGCCGCCGCCATTGCTGCCGCCCCGCCAACCCCGCTCCGCCCGCTGCTGGCGAGCTTCTCCCTTCCGCCTTCCGCCCCCTTCCCCTCCAGGGTGGAGCAGCTCCTCCTGCTGCTCCGCCGAGGCGGCGTCGGGCTGGGCACGTCGGCGGAGGCAGCGCCGGCGGCGAAGGAGCCGGCCGGGCCAGCGCCGGCCAGTTTTTCACGGAGGCTCCTGCCGCCGCCTGAAGGAGGCCCCCCGTCCGGCACGCGCCCTTCCCTGCGCGCTGCCCAGCCGGCAGGGGTCCGAGGCGAGGCGGCCTCCGCTGACGGGCCAGCCGGTCGCCCCCGCCGAAGCCTCCCGGGGGTCCCCCGGCTCCTGCTGCTCCGCCTCCGGCTAGCGCCCGTTTTCTTCAACGGGCTTAATATACTAGTTATATATAAAATCTATTAATATTAATGTATCATTTATCAAAGTGTGTGTGTGTGTATAAACACACACACTTTGATAAATGATAAATAAATTAATAATAACAGTAATAATGTGGGGAAAGCGCCTCCTTTGACCCCGAAATACGCCATCCCGGCGGGGCGGCCCCTCTTACCAGGCGCAAAGGGACTCCGGCCCGTTTGGATGTCCTTCCTGGGGCTCCTGAGCAGCGACGAAGCAGCAGCAGAAACGGCACCTTCTGCGGAGACAAATTGGCAGATATTCAGGGGGATGTTGGTTCCATTCTAATAATCCTATATAATAATCTTGAAGTGTCCCTGCTTTTCCGTGTGTCACGGAAGTGCGTTCTGCGCATGTCACACGGGGACGCAGGGATTGGAGGGGGCGGAGAGGGGGGCGGGACGACGCAGAGACACTTCCGGCCGGCCGAAACTGCGCCGCCGCCATTGCCGTGTCCTCCTCCTCCTCCGGCCGTCACCGCCACGCTCCTCCTCTCCCCCAGCCGCGCCGATCACGCGAGCCCCCGGCTTCACCCGAGGCCTACGAAAGGAGAAGCCGCGGGGCCCGGCGCCTGATGCAGCGGGGCTGGCGAAGGCGACGCTGTGGGGAGCGGCAGCTTTGCTTTACCTGCGGTGGCCAGGAGAGCCAGGAGCACCTCGAGAGAGCAGCGGAGGCAGCGGCGGTGGAGGTCCATGCTGCACGCCCGGCTCCCTCCGAAGCGCACCGCTACCGCCGCCGCTGCCAGGAAGCGGAGCCCCCTCCGCTCTGCTCGGCACCTCCCGTGCATGACACGACCCAGCGAGCGCGCGGCGGCCACAAAAGGAGGAGGCGGAGAAGCGGCAGCCGCCGCCGCCCCAGACCTGGAAAGCGAAGCCCCCCGGGTTGGAGACGGGAAGTCCCCGCCTGCCCCCAACTCCGGGACGCCCGAGGTGACACGACGGGAGGAGGCGAGGGGGACAGCAGCCCCAGAGCTTGCCGGCGCATGTGGGGAGGAAAAGTTGCTCTGAGCTCTGCAGAGTTGCTCTGAGCCCTGACTCGCCCACACCTCCGACGGGAGGAGGGCGGAGCTGGCTTGGGTGGTGGTTTTTTGGGGGGGAGGGGCGCGCACTGGGAGTTGGGTGGGTGGGGGTCCCCCCAGCAGGTGCACTGCGATCCAAGGGGGCTAGCGCAAACAGGGCGCTGAATATCGCCGCCGCTACCACCGCCGCTGCAGCCGCCCCCGGGCAAAAATAAGAAGGGGGAGGGAGCCCCTCTCCACCCCCCACCGGCCGCTGTTCTGCCTCCTCCTACCTCCTCCTCTAGCGCCCGTTATGTAACGGGCTAACTTCAACTAGTAATAATAATAATATTCCCTTTTCTATTTCATCCCGTCGGCCGTCATTTCGAGGCAGAAAGGGGGGGTATCAGTCAGGGGCGCAGCAATGGGGGGGCGGGGGGGCGGGCCGCCCCGGGTTCCACCCCATAATAATAATAATAATTTTATTATTTTTACCCGCCCATCTGGCCGAGTTTCCCCAGCCACCCCCAGAGGGGGGTGACACTTTAAAAAAAAAATTAAAAAATCTTTTTAAAATTTTTTTAAACTTCATTGAAAAAAAGAGATAATAGACACACACACACACAGCCCCCCACACCTCACAAAGTGGCACCATCAGAGGGGGGTGACACTTTTTATTTTATTTTTTTTACATTATTATTATTATTTTTTTATTATGTTTTTATTTTAACTTTATTGAAAAAAAAAGAGATAATAGACACACACACAAAACCCCCACACCTCGCAAAGTGGCACCATCAGAGGGGGGTGACCACTTTTTATTTAAAAAAAAATTAAAGTGTGTGGGGGGGTGACAAAAAAAATTCCGCCCCGGGTACCACCTGGGCTTGCTACGCCTCTGGTATCAGTTCCATTAAGATATTGATAATAATAATAATAATAATACTTTTTTTCCCTAAGTAAAGGAAAAGTTCAGGGTAACATTTCTACTTCATCATGTCAGTTGTCATCCCGAGGCAGAAAAGGGAGATATTGGTTCAGTAAGATATTGATGATGGTGGTGGAGGTGATGACAATTTTATTCCTTATACCCCGCCCATCTGGATGGGTTTCCCAATTACCGGTAATAACAACAACAACAACAATTTTATTCCTTATACCCTGCCCATCTGGATGGGTTTCCAATTAATAATAATAATAATAATTTATTCCTTATCTGGATGGGTTTCCCAATAATAATTTAATTCCTTATCTGGATGGGTTTCCCAATAATAATTTAATTCCTTATACCGCGCCCATCTGGATGGGTTTCCCAATTAATAATAACAATAACAATAACAATTTAATTCCTTATACCCCGCCCATCTGGATGGGTTTCCCAATTAATAATAACAATAACAATTTTATTCCTTATACCCCGCCCATCTGGACGGGTTTCCCAACATGGGCGGCCATTTTGGAACCAGTTTGAGAGGAAATGGCATGGACCAGGAATGCTCCTTGTCCGTCTCCTCCCGGGGTTGGGCTAGACCACTGCCATTGTCCCTTCCTGCCTCAACCGTCCTGGGAAATTTCGGGAACAAACCTCCGAGGCGTTTCTCCAGCTCTCGCACCCGCGCCGCCAAGCCGAAGACGAGCTCCCGAACTCGCTCCCGGGCCTCGGAGGCGGGGTCTTGTGCAGGTCGAAGGTCATGCTCTCTCGGCCATCTTGGAAAGTCAGGGTGGCCTCACTATCCCGGACGGATAAACTGGGAGTCTGGCTCTCGAAAGCATCTCTGCGGAGAACACAGCCAGGGTTAAGACGACGGACTTCAATGTTTCCCATTATCTCCCGTTACAATTCGTTACCGGAAACAATCCCTGAATACTACTACTACTACTACTACTACTAATAATAATAGCAGTAATTTAATTATAATTAATCTGGTCCATGGGGTCACGAAGAGTCAGACATGACTAAATGACTAAACAACAACAATTTAATACCAACAACAACAATAATAATAACAGCAGCAACAATAACAATAACAATTCTATTCCTTATACCCCACCCAACTGGATGGGTTTCCCAATTAATTATTACTATTACTATTCAGGGATTGTTTCGGGTAACAAATTGTATAATAATTAAATAATTATACAATCATAATCATAATTAGAATTAATCACATATAATAATGTTCAAGTGTCCCTGCGTCCACTGTGTGTCAGTGGAACTGCGCGAGTGCGCATGTCCCACAGGGACGCAGGCATTGGAGCGGCCGGAGAGGGGGGCGTGTCCGGGAGGCAGCGGCAGCGCACGCGCGTTGTCAATTGGGGCAGTGCCGCCGCCTTGCACGGAGCCTCCTCCTCCTCCTCCGGCCGCCACCGCCACGCTCCTTCTCTCCCCTGGCCGCACCAATCACGCGAGCCCCCGGCTTCACCCGAGGCCTACCCGCCCGAAGCCGCCGCCGGGGACGCCTGTCAGCTGCAGTCAGCCGCCAGCCTCTGCCGCCTCCTGCCTCCGCCTCCTCCTCCTCTAGCGCCCGTTATTGTAACGGGCTACCTTCCACTAGTTGTATTATCCTATATAATAATCTTGCTATGTCCCTGCCTTTCCGTGTGTCACGGAAGTGCGTTCTGCGCATGTCACACGGGGACGCAGGGATTGGAGGGGGCGGAGAGGGGGGCGGGACGACGCAGAGACACTTCCGGCCGGGCGAAACTGCGCCGCCGCCATTGCCAGGCCGCCGCTGCCACCTCGACGGAGGAGCCCGAGGAGGAGGAGGACGGCCAGCCCGGCCTGGAGGCAGCGGCGGCGAGGAGGACGAGGACGCCGCCCCGCAACCTCCCTCGCCCCGGCCGCCGCCGCTGGCCGCCTCCGCGCCTCGGTCCCGCTCGCCCCCCGCTAGAGCCTGTACCGCGCCGCCAACGCCGAGGCTGGCGAGGCCCACTGCTCGGGCTCCGGCTCGGCCTGCTGGTCGGCCGGCGAAAGAGGAGCGGCGGGCGGCGGCAGGCACAGGCTGAGCGAGCCCAGCGCCATCAGCCGGGACCGAGCTAGCGCCCGTTTTCTAACGGGCTATAAAACCACTAGTCCTATTTAATAAAGAGCCTATGTCCCTCCGTAGCTTGCCGTCCGTCAGTGGAATTCGCAAGTGCGCTTGCGCTCCACTGACACACGGATTGGAGAGGAGAGAGAGGAGGAGGAGCCTGAGGTTGGAGCGCAGTGCGAGCGAAGCGCTTGCGCTTCGCAAGCCTCCGAACCTCTCCGCTTCAGCCGCAATGGCGGCCGCTCCCCGCGCGCTGCTGCTTCTCCCCCTCCGTACCTGCAGCAGCTGCTGTGGCACCTTGGCGGGGAAGGGGAAAGCGCGGCAACCGGGAGGTGTTTAGCGGCGGAGGGGAAAGCGTTTGGCGTCGGGTCGTTCGCAGCCGCTGCCGCCCGCACACCTCCAGCGGAGCCTCCCGTTCCTGGAGGCTCCCGCCGCCGCCTTTCTTCAAGAGCCCGTAATCTTTACGGGCTTAATTTACTAGTAATTATAATAATTGTAATTATACCCCGCCCATCTAGCTGGGTTTCCCCAGTCACTCTGGGCAGCGTCCAGTAATTATAGTAATAATAATAATAATAATAATAATAATAATAATAGATTATTTATACCCCGCCCATCTAGCTGGGTTTCCCCAGTTACTCTGGGCAGCGTCCAGTAATTATAGTAATAATAATAATAATAATAATAATAATAATAGATTATTTATACCCTGCCCATCTAGCTGGGTTTCCCCAGCCACTCTGGGCAGCTTCCAGTAGTAGTAATAATAATAATAATAGATTATTCATACCCCGCCCATCTGGCTGGGTTTCCCAGTTACTCTGGGCAGATTCTAAAAATAATAATAATAATGTCCATGATCTAAAGCATTTATACGCTTTTCTTTTAAAATTCCAACGTTATTTTGAAGGGAGCACCCCTGGAAGAAGGGGGCATTTAAATAGGGATAGAGGGAGAGCACCCACTTGAGTTGAGAAATCCGATCATCGGAAGAAACCGGCCCGTCCAAAGACGGCTGGAAAAGAAAGAGGGAAAGCTTAGCTGGGGAGCCGAGCAAAAGGTTGAATGAGAAGGAATATATAAAATAAAAATAAAAAAGAGGCAAGTCAAACAATCAGGGACATCAAATAATAATAATAATAATAATAATAATAATAATAAAAATAAACTATAATATAATTATAATTATAATTATTATAATAAACTATAATAATGATAATAATGATATAAGAATAATAAAGAATAACTATAATATAATAATAGTATAATAATAAAATAATAAAATGATAATGATGATAATAATGATATAATAATAATAAGAAAAAGAGACAATTGCAACCAAAAATTATCCTAGCCCCCCCTTGCAAATCTGACATATTCTCAGCATTTGCGCACTTTCCGCTGTTTGCCAGAAAAAGCAAGTCAAACAACCAGGGACATTAAATAATAAGAATAAGAATAATAAATAATTATAATATAATAATAATAATAATAATAATATGATGATGATGATAGATTATGATGATAATGGACAGGAAAGCAAAACAATAATATGATGATGATGATAGATTATGATGATAATGGACAGGAAAGCAAAACAACCAGGGATATTTAATCATCATAACAATCACAATAATAGATGTCAAAAAAGAGTCATGCCAAACAATCAGGGACATAAAATAAAAATCAGGGACGTAAAAAAAGAGGCATGCCAAACAATAAGGGACATAAAGAAAAAAAGGGATTTAAAAAAACAGGCAAGCTGAACAATCAGGGCCGAAGCAGAAGAAGAAGGGGAAGAGGAAGAGGAGAGGAAGAAGAAGAAGAATAGGAAGAGGCAGAAGAAGAGGAGGAAGAAGAAGGAAGAAGAAGAGGAGGAAGAAGAAGAGAAGAAGAGGAAGAGGAAGAAGAAGAGGAAGGAGGAGAAGAAGAGGAAGAGGAGAAGGAAGAAGACGAGGAAGAAGGGAAGGAAGAGGAAGAAGAAGAGGAAGAAGAAGAGGAGGAGGAGGAAGAGAATGAAGAGGAGGAAGAAGAAGAAGAGGAAGAGGAGGAAGAAGACAAGGAAGAGGAGGAAGAAGAGAAAGAAGAGGAGGAGGAAGAAGAGGAAGAAGAAGAAGGAAGAGGAAGAAGAAGAGAAGGAAGAGGAAGAAGAGAAGGAGAAGAGGAGGAAGAAGAGGAAGAGGAGGAAGAAGACGAAGAGGAGGAAGAAGAGAAGGAAGAAGAAGAAGAGGAGGAGGAGGAAGAAGAAGAAGGAAGAAGAAGAAGAGAAGGAAGAGGAAGAAGAGAAGAAGGAGAAGAGGAGGAAGAAGAGGAAGAGGAGGAAGAAGACGAAGAGGAGGAAGAGGAGGAAGAAGAGAAGGAAGAAGAAGAGGAGGAGGAGGAGGAGGAAGAAGAAGGAAGAGGAAGAAGAAGAAGAGAAGGAAGAGGAAGAAGAAGGAGAAGAGGAGGAAGAGGAAGAAGAGGAAGAAGAAGAAAAATAAAATAACATATAACATATCCTATATAATAAAGTGGCTGTGTCCCTGCGTCCAGTCCGTGTGTCACGGAATTGCGCTACTGCGCATGTCCGTGTCCCACACGGACGCAGGCATTGGAGCGGGTGGAGAGGGGGGCGTGTCTGAGAGGCAGCGGCGGCGCATGCGTGTTGTCAGTTGCGCCAGCGCCGCTGCCTTGCACAGACGCAGAGGGCCGCCCCATCCTCGCCGCCGCTACAGCCGCCCCCGGGGCTCCTCCTCCTCTAGCGCCCGTTATTGAACAGGCTAACTTCAACTAGTAACATATAATGTAGTATAATATAATACAATAAATAATATAAATATAAAATAAATATAAATAAATATAAGTAAATAATAAAAATAATAACATAAAGTAAAAAATCAGGGCCGTTCAAAAACAGGCAAGCCAAACAATCAGAGGCATTTTTGAAAAATAAAAATCCCCATGCTTCCTTCAATGCCTCTTTCTTCCCGGACAGAATAATTTCAATTGCAACTGAACCAGGCTTGCATCTGCGAGATTTGGCCCTTGCAAAAAGCCTGCAGATTTTGAGAATCAACCTGATTTCCCCCCGACTCGTGCGAAGCAATGCCGCCGCTCCAGGAATCGCAAGCATTTGTGACGCTGCGGGGGAAGGAGAAGAAAGGTTAAAAGGCGGGGCACTTTATAAGAGCAAAATAATAATAATAATAATAATTCCCCCTCTAACTAATCGATTGGTTTGCCCTTCATCGATCGCCGGAAACCACTTTCATTAATTTGTACTGATGTGGAATTTGGAATTCATTAGGATATGAGCGATTGGCATTTGCAAGCAGCACATCTCACAAATGCAATGGGAGGTCCAATTGCAATCGAAATCATTCCACCCGCCCTCGCCCCCCCATTGCAAATCGGGTCCCTTTTTGACATTTTCCGCTGTTTTGCAAGGAATGAACTACACAACGCTTCCCCCAAATCCATCTGCAAAGGCAACGTAGTCTCTCTGGCCGGATTTGCAGGGGGGGGGCGGAACAATTGGCCCTGCGACTGGCAGGGGTGTAGGAAGTGGGGGGGCGGATCGCCCCAGGTTCCATCATGGAGGGGGTGACAATTTATCAAGGAACAATTACTGCCCTACTAGGGTGGTTCATAAAAAACTTTTTTTCTTTTAAAAAATGCCTGCTCCAAAGGTCTTCTCTAGGGCAGCGTTTCCAACCGGTGTGCCGCGGCACACTGGTGTGCCGCGAGACACCGGCTGATGTGCCGCGGAAAAAGGGACCTGCAGCCCAGGGCTGCACAGGACCGTGGCGGCGGCGCTGCTGAGCCCAGCGGCGAAGCGGAAGCCAGGGCGGCGCTGCTCCCTTGGCTGCTGCAGCAGCAGCAACAGCAGCCTCGTGCGAGAATCCCGACCGGAAGCCTCGTGCGAGAATCCCGACCGGAAACCTCGCGCGAGAATCAGAGCCCAGGGTGCCCTGCAGCCCCGCGCTGCACAGGACCATGGCGGCGGCAATGCTGGAGCCCGGCGGCGAAGCGGAAGCCAGGGCGGCGCTGCTCCCTTGGCTGCTGCAGCAGCAGCAGCAACAGAAGCCTCGCGGGAGAATCCCGACCTGGTGCCCCAGCTGATGGGCGGGAGAAAGGACGCCGCGCTACAGCTGATCCCAGAGGTAACTCTGGGTCAGGAGACCCGGCGCAGCCGGGTGGGGGAGGAGCGGTGTGCCGCGAGATTTTTTTAATGAAACAAGTGTGCCGTTGCCTAGATTAGGTTGGGAAACACTGCTCTAGGGATTATATAGCTATACTAGTTGAGGTTAGCCCGTTAAATAACGGGCGCTAGAGGAGGAGGAGGCAGGAGGAGGCAGAGCCCCAGGAGGAGGAGGCGAGGAGGCCCGGGTTGAAATCCTGCCTCAGCCACGGCGTCCTCCTTGGGCCGCTTCCCCCGTCGGGCGGTAGAACAGCGTCCGCTGGGGGGTGGAGAGGGGCTCCCTCCCCCTTCTTTTTCCCCGGGGGCGGCTGTAGCGTCGGCGGTAGCGTCGGCGAGGATGGGGCGGCCCTCCTTCGCTTCCGGAGCACCGGCGCCCCGCTGGATGGGCCGTCCCAGAGGGGCTCCCTCCCCCTTCCTCTTTTTCCCCGGGGGTGGCGGTAGCGGTGGCGAGGATGGGTAGGCCCTCCTTGGCTTCCGGAGCACCGGCGCTCCGTTGGATGGGCCGTCCCAGGCCGCTAGGCCTCGGAGCCGCGGGGATATGGCTCTGCGTCTGTGCGAGGCAGCGGCGCTGGCGCAACTGACAACGCGCGTGCGCCGCCGCTGCCTCCCGGACACGCCCCTCTCTCCGGCCGCTCCAATGCCTGCGTCCCTGTTGGGGGGGGAAGTAGAGCTCTCCAATCCGTGCGTCCCTGTGGGACATGCGC
This sequence comes from Darevskia nairensis, assembly GCA_034642065.1. NCBI lineage: Eukaryota > Metazoa > Chordata > Lepidosauria > Squamata > Lacertidae > Darevskia > Darevskia nairensis. Next base: position 164,359 of record JAWWNI010000948.1, read on the forward strand.
ACTCGCGCAGTTCCACTGACACACAGTGGACACAGGGACACTTGAAGATTATTATATGTGATATAACATTTCATGCATATCAGTTAATATCTTGACCCTCCTCCACGAAAATAGCTGTTGACCCTGCGGAAAGCCATCTCATTAGACTTTAATTGGATTTTGACATGTTTTTAAATTATTGTTTGAGTTTATATCCATGTTATGTATCTGATGTTAGCCACCCTGTGCCCAACTTTGGCAGGGGAGGGCGGGACATAAATCAAAGTTTATTTTTACTTATTATTATTCCTTTGTAAGAAAATCCTATATAATAAAGTCCCTGTGTCCCTGCGTGCGTTCCGTGTGTCAGTGGAAATTTTCCACTGCGCATGTCCCACAGGGACGCAGGGATTGGACGACGCAGAGACTTCGTGCCTCGGATTGGCCAGGAGCGGACGAGGGCGGGGCTGTGCCTTTCCGGGGTTGGCGGCTCCTCCAGCGCTGTTGCCAGTCGCTTGCTGAGCTGAAGCAGGAGAACGGCGGCGAGTGGTGCTCGCACCAGACGCTGCTCTCCTCGCTGGAGGCAGCCGCCGGGGAACCTCTCCCGGTGAGGCGAGGCGCCGTTACAGCCCCCGAGGGCGGCTGGGGGTGGGTGGTCATGCTGGCCTCCATGTGGTGCAACAGCGCCGTGTTCGTACAATGGAGACCTCCCCCTCCCACAACCGCCTTTGAATCGGGGCTCCTGCTTTTGCGCTCAGAGAGAGAGGGACTGACACCAGCCAGCGAGTGCTATGAAAGGGGAACTGCAAAGGCTGGGGGGGGGGGCAAGCGTGCGGCGGTGACGTGAACGCCCCACCCAGGTGGCATCCGAGCTGGGGGGAGCGCGGGAGCGGAGCGAGCGAGAGGCCAATGGAGCGCCGCGCCAGGAGGAGGGGCACAGCCGCACTCGGAACGCGCGGCGGCAGCCCAGAGTGACACTCCGGCTTCCCCCTCCATTCGAATTCCGAGCGCCGCTCGAGGATTTGAGTGGAAGAGCTGGCGGTGCCGCCGCCGCCGCTACTCGCGAGGATGCCGCCGCCGCCAACCTGAGGCGCGCGCACCCACCCGCCTGACAAAACAGCACACCGCCGCCACACCGGCAAGGCGCTCGCTCTGGGGGCGCCCTCCGTTCATACCCCGCTCTGCCCACCCGTCCTTCCTTCCCCCAAAACCTCCTCCACCCACCTTGCCGCGCTGCCGTGAGGGGAAGCGGCCGCGCTCGGGTCAGCCGCTCGGTCAGCTCTGCGCCTGACCCCGATGTGGAACAACGTTTGACCACATATGTTCTAGCGCCCGTTATTAACGGGCTAAATTCAACTAGTATGAAATAACGTAAAACCATTTTTGCAGGCAAAAATAAAATAAAAATCAATGTGGGGGGGGGGTTGACAATAAATTTTCCGCACCGGGTACCACCTGACCTTCCTACGCCTCTGTCCACCCCCCCCCCATTGCAAATCGGATCCCTTCTTGACATTTGGAGACTTTCCACTCTTTTGCAAGGAATGAACTGCACAAAGCTTTCCCCAAATCCACCTGCAAATTGCAACGTATTGGGAGGCTAGAGAAGTTGTCTCTCTGGCCGGATTTGCAGGGAGGTGGCGGAACAATTGCCACTGCGACTGACTGGGTGTCCGTTGCCAGAGGCGTAGCAAGCCCAGGTGGTACCCGGGGCGGAATTTTTTTTGGTCACCCCCCCCCAACTTTAATTTAAATTTTTTTTAAAAAAAATTAAAAAGTGTCACCCCCCTCTGATGGTGCCACTTTGTGAGGTGTGGGGGTTTTGTGTGCGTGTGTCTATTATCTCTTTTTTTTAATAAAGTTAAAATAATAAAATAATAAAAAATAATAATAAAAATGTAAAAAAATAAAAATTAAAAAAATAAAAAGTGTCACCCCCCTCTGATGGTGCCACTTTGTGAGGTGTGGGGGGTTGTGTGTGTGTCTATTATCTCTTTTTTCAATGAAGTTAAAAATAATAAAAAATAATAAAAAATTAAAAAAATTTAAAAAAATTAAAAAAAATTTAAAAAAAATTAAAAAAATTAAAAAGTGTCACCCCCCCTCTGATGGTGCCACTTTGTGAGGTGTGGGGGGTTGTGTGTGTGTCTATTATCTCTTTTTTCAATGAAGTTAAAAATAAATTTTTTAAAAAAAAAATAAAAAAAATAAAAAAAATTTAAAAAAAATTTTTTTTTAAAGTGTTACCCCCCTCTGGGGTGGAACCCGGGGCGGGCCCCCCCGCCCCCCCGTTGCTACGCCCCTGTCCGTTGCTTTTTATTGCAAACGGCGGAAAGTCTGCAAATGCGGAGAATGACATTATGGGCTGCAATAATTTCCAATTGCATCACTGTTGCTTCTTATTGCAAACAGCGGAACCTATCCAAATGAGAAGGATAAAAGTATGTGTTTTGGGGGCTGCAATGGTTTCCGATTGCAACCGTTGCTTCTCATTGCAAACAGCGGGAAATCTGCAAATGTGGAGACCGAACCTGACTTGCAAGGGGGCTGGAATGATCCCCGATTGCAACCGGGCTTTGCAACTCACTGGAAGCGGAGGGAGCCGTCGCTGCAGCTGCAATAGCACAGGAAGCTCTGGGCTTCGTGTCGCACCAAGCGGACGATCCCCGTTCCTTCCATGGGCAGGCACCCAAGGCAGACAGGCGCCGGGGCGTCTGCAGAGCAGGAAGCAAAGCCTTCCGCCCTTTGCAGACTGCAACTCCCAGCATCCCTTGTCCCGGTCGCAAGGGCTGATGGGAGCTTCGCTCCCAAAGCGACCTGCAGGGGGAGCTGCGAGATTGCAACCGGGTCGCTCTTGCTTTTCCTTGCAAAAATGTGGAAGGCTGCAAAGGTTGAGAATGAGCCTGGTTTGCAAAAGGGCTGGGATAGTTTGCATCGCAACTGGCTCTCCGTGGCTCCTCTTTGTGCAAACAGCAGAATAATAATAATAATAATAATAATAACAACAACAACAACAATAATAAAATTTTATTTATACCCTGCCCTCCCCAGCCAAGACCGGGCTCAGGGCGGCTAACACCAAGTATAAAAACAGTTGATTAAAATACAGCTTAAAAACAGAATTAAAAACAACATTAAAGTGCAGCCTCATTTCAGTAGAACTCAAATCAAAACTATTTGGGGAAGAAACCGTCAACTCTTCACCAAGGCCGACTATCCAGACTGGTCCTACGTGGGCCAGAAAAATGCCAGGGAAGTCCCCAAATAGGAGTTCCATCTCAGGAGGAAAAAAGGAAAGAGGGGGGAGGGGATCAAATTGATTTCAAGCCAAAGGCTAAGTGGAACAGCTCTGTCTTACAGGCCCTGCGGAAAGAGATCCGATCCTGCAGGGCCCTGGTCTCATGAGACAGGGCTGTTCCACCAGGTTGGAGCCAGTGTTGAGAAGGCCCTGGCTCTGGTTGAGGCTAATCTAACTTCCTTAGGGCCCGGGACCTCTAAGGTGTTGCTATTTATGGACCTTAAGGTCCTCCGTGGGGCATACCAGGAGAGGCGGTCCCGTAGGTATAATAATAATAATAATAATAATAATAATACATTTCTTATTTATACCCCGCCCATCTGGCTGGGTTTCCCCAGCCACTCTAGGCGGCTTCCAACAGAACATTAAAATGCAATAATCTATTCCACATTCAAAGCCTCCCTAAACAGGGCTGCCTTCAGAGGTCTTCTAAAGGTCTGGTAGTTGTTCTCTTTGACATCTGGTGGGAGGGAGTTCCACAGGGCAGGTGCCACTACCGAGAAGGCCTGCAAATATGGCAATGGAAGAGGAATCATTTGCATTGCAGCTGAATCCCTCTTGCTTTTCCTTGCAAACAGCGGGAAGTGTGCAAATGTTGAGGATATGCCGGATTTGCAGTGGGGGGGCTGGGATAATTTTCGGTTGCGATTGTCTCTCTATTGCATTGGTGGGATTTGCATATTCAGCACAGGAGGCATGAAAGAGTTTGATTCCCTTTCGGGTGGAAAGGGCCAGAATGGTTGCAATAGCCCATTATTATTATTATTATTATTATTATTATTAAAATCTGCATACTGATAATTTGAAGCCACGCAACTTTTAGGAGACATTCTATTCTGTTTTTATAAGGCAGGGATAGGCAACCTAAGGCCCATGGGCCGGATGCGGCCCAATCGCCTTTTAAATCTGGCTGGCGGATGGTCTGGGAATCAGCGTGTTTTGACAGGAGTAGAATGTGTCCTTTTCTTTAAAATGCATCTCTGGGTTATTTGTGGGTCTTGCCTGGTGTTTTGACATGAGCAGAATGTGTCCTTTTATTTAAAACTAGCTGACCCGGGCCACGCGTTGCTGTGGCTGATTTTATGCTTATTACCATCAGAAGCAGCCGCAGCCAGAATAAACCCCCACCTACCCCCGCCGGCGTTGTGTGCACTCTGCACGCGCTCAGGTGCCCTTTCGCAGCCTGTGACAGAAAAAGCCGAGGAAGGAGGCCTCTGACGCCGTCTGAGGGAAAAGCACTATGGAAACGCACAGATAAAAAACACACCTCGGGAGATCACTGAGGGACGATCACGGTGGCCATTTCCCAGCGTGCCTTGCCTGTGGCCTTTTCAAGGGGAAAAGTGCTAGTAACCCTCTAGAGAGGATTTGATTCCATTTCCCAGAGTGCCTTGAGCGAGCAGTTGGTTGGGATAATAAGCCCACGGTTTCCCAGCATGCCTTGCGGTTTGGGCAAAAGAGCTTAGTTCACCCACAGGGCGCCTTGACTCCATTTCCCAGCATGCCTTGCTGGTCCGGCCTAGTTAACTGTGAGAGGCAGCGGCCTCCATTTCCCAGTGTGCCTTTGACAAAAGAGATATTTACATTTCCCTGTATCCCAGCCAATTTAATCACATCCTTGTCTTGCACTCAGGTACCAGGAAGCCACTAACACAATCAACCCCTCCTTCCTTGCAGAGAAACAGTTTGTCAGTTTGGGAGTGGAAATGGAGACAGGCCTGCCGTTGCTAGAGGGCGAGGTTTTGCTGTGATGTCATATGTGTGCACCAATTTCTTGCTTTTTTAGCTGTAGTACCAGCATAGCCATCGCTAGAGGGCGCTGTTTTGCTGATGGTGTCATATGTGTGCGACAGAATTTTTTGCGGTTTTTCTTTATTTTAGGTATGACAGGTGTGGTTTTTCTGAATTTTTATTACGCCAGATTAGAATGCCATGGTAATGGAAACTCTGTGTCCAAATTTGATGCGATTTGGTCCAGCGGTTACGGAACAAGGGTGTTTCGGACAAACACACAATGGGAACATTTTTATATATATAGATGCATCGCTGGGTTATTTGTGGGGCCTGCCTGGTGTTTTGACATGAGCAGAATGCGTGCTTTTATTTAAAATGCATCTCTGGCTTATTTGTGGGGCGTTCATTTCCCCACCCAAAATATAGTCCGGCCCCCCCACATGGTCTGAGGGACAGTGGACCGGCCCACGGCTGAAAAAGGTTGCTGACCCCTGTTAATATAAGGGCTAGAAGCCACCCATATAAGTGTTTATAAGGGTTAAAAAACCACCGGATCCGGTTAAAAAATCCCGCAAATACAGGATTATTGTAATAACCTGCTGTTTATAGTTACAGTAGATCGGGGTGGCCAACTCCCAAGACACTGCGATCTACTCACAAAGACTGGCAGCGATCTACCCCCTTTTGGGGGGTTCAGGTCAAAGTTATTGAGCTTTTTTTAGGAAGGAAATCCCTGCTTTGGGGGGTCCAGGTCAAAGTTGTTGAGCTTTGTTTTACCCCAGACGTCCAGTGATCTACCAGTAGATCGTGATCTACCTGTTGGACGTGCCTGCAGTAGATAATTAGATGAGCCTGTTAAATGAATTTGGATAGCCAGAAGATATACTGGGAAATAAATTGAAATTCTTTTCATTTGCTCATCTAGTTCTCTACTTCCGTCCCCCTCTTTCTGCGGTTCCAAAAATTTATTTCCAAATACCTTCCACCTATCCAAATTCATTAGATAATTAAAGGAGCAAAATGAATTTGGATAGGCGGAAGTTATTAGGAAATAAAATTATGGAACCGCAGAAAGAGGGGGACGGAAGTAGAGAACTAGATGAGCAAGTTAAATGAATTTCAATTTATTTCCTAATACCTTCCAAGGGAGTATAATTTGCAGCGTTCAATGGATTGTGAAATGAATGGGAATGTCTCAATTTGAAAAGTATAAAGAAAGTAAATAAAAAATCCCGCAAAACAACAACACCACGCACACGGCAAATATTTACAGAGGAACCCAGGGAACATTTGGGACGGCACATTTTATTGTCATAATAATCGTACATAAAATCCACAGAATCCTTGGGGAGAGATGGCCAAATTCCAGCCCACCATTCCAGATGTAAGATAAATATGTGGGAAATGATTTCAAACAAGTGAAAACACTAGCAGGATTCGGGTAAATAATAATAATAAGAACAACAACAACAACAATCATATCAACAATGATAATACCAATAATAATAATATTATAAATAAGAATATCAATAAGAATATTATAAATAAGAATATCAATAATATGAATAAGAATATCAATAATAATAATAATAATAATAATAATAATTTTTATATCCCAGACCATCTGGCTGGGTTTCCAACAGCATAATACACAATAAAGGGAAGATTGGGGAAGGAATGGATTTCTAAGAAGGGAGAAAGTCAGCTCAATGGATCTATGGGAATAGACAGGAATGTTGTGGGAATGGCAGGAAGCTGAGAAGGGGCGGTTAGGAAGTCTTGGGAAAGTTTTTGATTAAAAGGGAAATATTCAGGGTAGAAACAGATATTTGAACAGGATCCCATCAATGGCCGGAACGGAAGGGGGATGGAACAGGAAGTCCCGGTTTTCCTTGCAGGGGGTGGAATGGAAACGTCAGAAAGTCTGAGAACGTCTCCCTCCACCTTCCTCTTGGTCCCTTGCCTGACTTTCCTGAACATATGTCCTTACCAAATGGGAAAAGGAAGGAAGGAAGGAAAGAAGGAAGGAAGGAAGGATGGAAGGCGGCCCCCCAAATCAAGCAAGCCCCAATGTGGACAACCGGAAGAGGAGCAATGTACACGGACGGGATTCTCCCAGTTGCACTCAGTCGCGTCCTCTCTCGGAAAGCGGGCAACCTGGACTTGATCGGGAGGGTGTCCTTCAAAGGGGTGCAAGGAAACGGGAAACAGGAGCCGGAGGCTCGCAGGAAGGAAGGCAGAGCCTGTCCATGGCGTGGTGGGTGGGGCCACCTCCTCGGCACCAGTCCCCAAGAGAGGTCCGTAGAAGAAGAAGAAGAAGAAGAAGAGCCGGTCCATCCTGAGGCCCCAGGAGAGTCTGAGAGGGGGTGGGCAGGAAAGAAGCAATGGGGGGCCCCCAAGTCTCCCCTCAGGTGTCTCTGCCGCCCTGCCCCTTTCCGAGCCAGCGGTCCTCACACCACGGTGCTGACCGACGGGTCCGAGAGGTTGAGCTGCCCCGCGAGGTCGGTGGGGTGGTACTGCTGCAGGGGAGACAAAAGACAAGACCGGGGGGTGGTGGTTAGGCAGAGGCAGGCCGGCGTGGCCGAGACACACGATGCCACATGCCACCGCCACCGCCCCCCTGGCGGGAAACCACTCAGGGAAGATGCTGCACCCACCCCTATCCAGGATGCGTTCAAGGCTGCGAGCGCCAAGCCGGAAATCTCCAAGGATACGCTCTGTTCCCACAAATAAAGCAGGGGTGCCACAATGTGGGCGGAACCAAATGAAGGGCCACTCTACCCGTTTTAGGGACCCTGACGTAGGGCCACCCTACCAATTTTAGGAACCCTGACCTGTCGTCGTCATCGTCCCCCTCCCCCCGGTTTCCATTCAGCTCAGCCCCTTCCTGGTTGGAGCGCATCGTCCCTCAGGGATCTCCGCCGGGTGGCAGCCGCGTGAGGCAGGGCCCCCTCCCCCCACGCAGCGCAGCCCCTACCCCCGGAAAGCAGCGCCCGCTAGCTCAGTCATTTTGGGCGGATCCCCTTAGAAATCACTCGGCAACTTTGATACCTTGACAAATTTGGGTCAATTCCCTTCAAAATCGCTCGGCAAGTTTGCTAGCTCAGCCATTTTGGATGGATTCCCTTTGAAATCGCCCGGCAACTTCGATACCTTGCCGGTTTTGGGCCAATCCCCTTAGAAATCACTCGGCAACTTCGATACCTTGACAAACTCAGGTCAATTCCCTTCAAAACACGTCAACGACTTTCCCTTCAGGGTCGCTGAGAAACTCCCATTTTCCCTCCGATAAAAAGCTCAGCAACTTTGCTCAAAAATAAGTCGCTTTTTCCAAGGTGGCCTGCCCCTCCTCTCAGGGGCTCTGTATCCGATGAAGACGGGTGCGGGGAACGGGGTCGAAATCGCCCGGCAACTTCAATACCTTGCCAATTTTGGGCCAATCCCCTTAGAAATTGCCTGGCAACTTCGATAGCTTGACAAACTCGGGTCAATTCCCTTCGAAATACGTCAATCACTTTCCCTTCAAGGTCACTGAGAAACTCCCGCTTTCCCTCCGAGAAAAAGCTCAGCAACTGTGCTAAAAAATAAGTCGCTTTTTCCAAGGTGGCCACCCTACTTCTCTCCCCCTGCCCTTTCCCGGGACATCCCGGAATGGGACAACCGGTCCCCACCACCACCACCACCACAATACCATACAGGACTTTAGATACAGGACAAAAGTGCATCAACATTCACGACAAGAGCCCACCCTGTGCCGAGCAGCTCCTGAAGCCGGGAATTCTCTACAGGGCTTTATCTGCAGCTCACGGACTCTGGGCGTGCTGGCATCGCGGGGCTGTCTGTAGGGAGCAGGCGCATCAAAGGGATGGTCTATTACATTGAAAGCCAGCTTCGAACGCGGCACCAAAGCCCAGGAGACACCACCACCACCACCACCCCGGAAAAGTGGAACACTGCCCGCCCCGGCAAACCCGGAGCTGCGTTTCCTCCTCCTCCTCCTCCTCCTCCTCCTCCTCCTCCCACCCTCCACGCTGGAATACCTAGAATGGAATGCCACCCAAGGAAGCAGGCCCTCCTAGCGCCCCTCTCTCCCAGGATAGGCAGAATCCACCCCACTTTCCGCCAGGATCCCGGAAGGTCCCACTGTTCCGTGGGACGTCCCTATCTTCATCGCATAAACGTTGGAGGGGATGGAATAGAACGTCCCTATTTTCATGGGAGAAACGTCAGAAGGGATGGGTTGGACGTCCCTATCTTCATTGCATAAATGTTGGAGGGGATGGATTGGACGTCCCTATTTTCATCGGATAAATGTCAAAGGGGATGGAATAGGACGTCCATAATTTAATCGGAGATATGTCGGAGGAGATGGATTGGACGTCCCTGGCATGCTCTGTTCCATGGGGTCACAAGGAGTCGGACACGACTAAAAAACTAAACAACATCTTCATTGCAGACATTTTAAAGGGTATAGAATAGGACGTCCCTATTTCCATAGGAGAAACGTCGGAGGGGATGGAATAGAACGCCGCTATTATCATTGCATAAATGTTGGAGGGGATGGATTGGACGTCTCTATCTTCATTGCATAAATGTTGGAGGGGATGGATTGGACGTCCCTACCTTCATTGCATAAATGTTGGAGAGGATGGATTGGACGTCCCTACCTTCATTGCATAAATGTTGGAGAGGATGGATTGGACGTCCCTACCTTCATTGCATAAATGTTGGAGAGGATGGATTGGACGTCCCTACCTTCATTGCATAAATGTTGGAGGGGATGGATTGGACGTCCCTACCTTCATTGCATAAATGTTGGAGGGGATGGATTGGACGTCCCTATCTTCATTGCATAAATGTTGGAGGGGATGGATTGGACGTCCCTACCTTCATTGCATAAATGTCGGAGGGGATGGAATAGGACGTCCCTATTTCCATGGGAGAAACGTTGGAGGCTATGCAAACGCCCACCACTGGAGGGGAGACATTTCTACAAATTCCTGCGGTTACGAAATGAAGGAATAAACTGAGAGTCATGCGGGGAAAGGTGGGAAGCCGTCTTTTCCGGCAAAGACCTTTTCCCTTTTAGAAGACCACCAGCCCAATATCTAACGACAGACGTCCTTTGGGGGGGGGGGAATAAGAATTCAAAGATGGCCGAGAAGATGGCTTTTGGCCCAGGTGGAACTTTCAATATCTGGGACGTTTAGAAGGATGCAAAAGGGGATGATGAAGTTGAACCCGATGCCCTGTCGACTCACAAACATGCATAATAGAGGGTCTAAAAAATGTGCCGGGAGTTGGGAGAGGGAGAGGGAACTTTCTTGCACACATGGTGACCGTGCCGGAAATTATTATGTGCAATTGGGGGAATACATTGAAAATAAAGTTTGGTGGGATAATTTGGGCGGGTTGCTTTTGTGCAATATTCTTGGAAACAGCGGGAATTATCCAAATGTGGACCAGAAACCTGATTTGCAAGGGAGTGGAATAATTTTGACAGATTGCTGTTTCTCCTTGGAAACAGAAGGAATTCTGCAAATGTCAAGAGCGAACCTGGGGGGGGGGGTGTTGGAATAATTTTGACGGATTGCTCCTTGGAAACAGGGCTCGAACCGTTTGGATTGCAACTGCACAGGCCGGAGGATTGAATGAAAGAGAAATTCCCAACGAAAGAGCAACGGGTGGAATATGGAAGATGACAGCAGAAAGGAGGAATTGCAGGACGAGAAACAGAGAGGAGCAATTTCAGATGGGACTCCAAAATGAGCCGACCAGGAGGAAGAAATGCGGGAGCGGCAGGAAGAATGAGGGAATGGATGGATATTCAGCAGAATGGATGGGAGGGAGGAATAAATGGACGGATATTCAGCAGAATGGATAAGAGTTGTTGTTATTATTGTTGTTTATTTTTATTTTTATTATTTATTGTTATTGTTATTATTATTTATTGTTTTGTTGTTGTTGTTATGTGTTGTTGTTTTGCTGCACTGTGTGAACCTCGAGCAAGCCAGGGCTGAACTGATATTCCCCTTGCTAGTACCTTTCCCAGGAAAATCAGAGGCTTACTATGTCAGGTTCCTACTGGAAGACCGGACAAAGGACAGAACATTAGCAGTGGCGAAGTTTTTATCAGTGGTTGCAAGGACCAATGATCCCTATTCCCAAATCTGAACAAAATGCTTGTGTAACCTGAAGGCGGGCTGTCTAAATTGTGTACTGTTTTGTAATGAATTGTTGGGTCTCTGGACCGTAATAAATGTTGTTGTTGTTAATCAGAATTTTTTTAATGGTTTTTTTATCTGTGTCTTTTTAAATATATATATAATTTCAATTAAGTTTTTTTCTGTTTTACAATCTTGAATACTCATTTAAACATCCTTAAAATTTAAGGGTGTTTGAATGTGTGTGTGTTTTTGGGGGGGCTGCGACGGTGATCTTGGCACTGATATGGGAGGATTTCAGGAGGAAATTTGGAGGGGAAGCAGTGAGGGATATTCGGGGCTGGTCTCCGAGAAAGTGACAGTGATTGATACAGGAGAATTTTAAGAGATACAGGAGATTTTAATACAGATACAGAATTTTAGGAGAATTGATACAGGAGAATTTTAAGAGGAAAGCAGGAGCGGAAACAGTGCGGAATAGTTGGGGCTGATCCGAGAGAGTGACAGTGCTATTCACATTTATACGGGGGGATTTTAAGAGGAAATTGTAGCCCACCGCCCTTTGGAATAAGTTTGAGGAATCATGGGATAAGTTTTGAGAAATATATTAATCTATAATAATAATAATAATAATAATAATAATACACACACACACATATATACATCAACAACAACAACAAAACAAACAACAATATCTACAGTAATAAAGTGCAAGTGTCTCTGCGTCCAGTCCCTGTGTCCGTCCCTGTGTCCTACTGCGCATGTGCCCCACGGACACAGGGATTGGAGCGCAGAGACTTCGGGCGGCCAGGCGAAACTGCGCATGTGCCCCACGGGCACAGGGATTGGAGCGCAGAGACTTCGGGCAGCCGGGCTGTTGAAGCGGCAGGTGCGCGCTCGCGTGGACTTCTAAGCGGCAGCGGCCGTTACAAGTGGCGGCTGAGCTGGCCGCCGGGGCCTGGCTGGTGCCAGTGCTGCCGCCGCCACGATGCGCCTCCTGAGCTGCCTGCTGAAGGGCCATTCGGCGCTGGCCATGGCGCCCAAGTACATCGAGCACTTCAGCAAGTTCTCGCCGTCCCCGCTTTCCATGATGTTCTAGCGCCCGTTAATTTAACGGGCTTAAAGTCTACTAGTTATATTATATTATTATAATAATAATTTTTATTTATACCCCGCCCTTCCCGGTTTATAAACCGGGCTCAGGGTGGCTAACATCAAATATAAAATATTGATTAAAATGTGACTTAAACGGTTGGGGATCATGGGATGTGTAGTCCCTTTGGGAAGAAGTTTGAGAAATGATGGGAGGAAGTTTGATAAATCTAGGAATTTCCATTCTGGACCAGCGGTCAGGAATAATGGGACTCGTAGTCTAACAACAAGAGAGAACCCAAGGCTTAGAAAGGCTGGTTTAGATAGTACTTGGAAATGTCTATATTCAACGTTTAGTAGACTGGTTTGTTGGTGGCATTATTATTATTATTATTATTATTATTATTATTATTATTATTTGCCTTCAACCTGTGTTTAGGGAAGCTTTTAATGTTTAATGGATTACTGTATTTTAATATTTTCTTGGAAGCCGCCCAGAGTGGCTGGGGAAACCCAGTCAGATGGGCGGGGTATAAATAGTAAAATATTATTGTTATTGTTATTGTTATTACAGGTAGGTAGCTGTGTTGGTCTGCCGTAATCGAAACAAAATAAAAAAATTCCTTCTAGTAGCACCTTAGAGACCTTGCTGAATTGCAACTGATTACCAAACTTAAAACCGTGGAGAGACCTGGTCTGAATAGAGACATTGGATTCTTATCTCATGATACATGACAAAGCTCTTTTTAACCTTCTCACCCCTTGCTTTTTCCTGTAAGACTAATTGCAGTCGTTAACAGTCGTCAACAGGTTTACCACAGCTATCAACCTTTCACCCATTCCCACCACCGCTCCCCACCCTCTCACTATATACCGGTATAAGGGTCTGGTGATTTCTGTTTCTGTGTATCTGAAGAAGTGTGCATGCACACGAAAGTTCGTACCAAGAACAAACTTAGTTGGTCTCTAAGGTGCTCCTGGAAGGGATTTTATTTATTTATTTTTTTAAAAAAAATTAATTTGTTTTTTAATTTTTTTAATTTTTAATCTTTTGTTTTGTTTGGACTATGGCAGACCAACACAGCTACCTACCTGTAAATTTGTTATTGTTATTGTTATTATTAATTGCCTTCAACCTGTTTAGGGAAGCTTTTAATGTTTGACTACTGTATTTTAATATTTCATTGGAAGCCGCCGAGAGTGGCTGGGGAAACCCAGCCAGATGGGCAGGGTATAAATAATAATAATTATTATTATTATTTTTATTATCATCATCATCATCATCATTAAAAATTTCCAATTAAAACAAATGATATACCGTATTTTTCGCTCCATAAGACGCACTTTTTTCCTCCTAAAAAGTAAGGGGAAATGTCTGTGCGTCTTATGGAGCGAATGCATGGTCCCCGGAGCCAAATTGCCTAGGGGCCAAAAGCAGATTGTGCTCTTTTTTTTTTTTTTTACAAAGAGAGAAGAGGGTGTTGAAAGGAAGCCGCTGAACAGCTGTTCAGCAAGCGATCGGGGAGAGAGATAAGGCGCCCTTTCCAACCCAGGCCTCCATTGTTGAACACAGAGGGAGGCTGTTTGTTTCCCCAGCGACATGGGACTGGCTGAGTAGATTATCTGTCTGGAAACTGTAGAAATGGCTCCCTTTCCTGCAGAACTGTGAGTTGAACCCCATAAAAACGGGGCTTTTCCTCTTTGAAAAAGAAGCTGCACCACTTTGAGCTGACCCTCAAAAAACCAGGGCTTTCCCCCTTTCCTCATCTAAAAACTAGGTGCGTCTTATGTTCAGGTGCGTCTTATGGAGCGAAAAATACGGTATTCCAAATTATACAAAATTTCCAATAATATTATGCCTAATTGTAAATTATTATGATTTTTTAGCTGACTTCCCATGCTTCAAGATTGGAGGGAATCCTAATAGTCTCAAAGTACTTCTGCATTTCCAAAGATTACAAGAATGTGAATCCTTCGTGATTTTCAACAGCCCCTGCGTTCATTCTGCAAGTGAGTTTCAGTGCCAATAAAACGTTTCTGCGGGCATTTTGTATTTTCTCTTCTTCTTTGTAGTCCAGATCTGGAATCCAAGAGGACATCCCTATTTTCACTGGGGGAAATGTCGGAAGGGATGGCTGGAAGTCCGTATTTTCAAGGGAAAATGTCAGAGTGGATTTTTATGGCTCGTTGGCAATAACATTTGTGGTGGTGGTGGTAATATATATATATTAAATTATTATTATTATTATTATTATTATTATTCTACTGCATCAGGCTACCTACCTGATGATGATAATTATAATGATGATGATGATAGTAAATAATGATAATGATAATAATAATAAGTAATAAATAACAATAAATAATTATTAAAAATAATAAATAATATGATGATTAATAATAATAATAATAATTAATTATAATAAATAATATGATAATAATAAATAATGATGCTAATAATAATAAATAATAATAATAATAAATAATATGATGATAATAATAATAAATAATGATGCTAATAATAATAAAAAATAATGATGACAATTATAATAATCATAATAAATAATAATAATAAATAATAAAATAAATAAATAAACTATACCCCACCCATCAGGCTGGGGAATGGGCTGCACCTAGGAAAACAGCAGAAACCCTGCCGATTTCAGAAGTTCGGGTTGTCCCGCCTTGGCCTCATTCCCAGCCTCTCAACAGATTGGGGCGAGGGACCCTAACGGAGCAGCTAGCCCAGGGACGGCCCAAGACCTGAAGAAGCCACGGCGGTTTCTGATTGGATCCAGGGTTGATCCCGCTTTTCTTAAGGACATTCCTATTTTCATGGGGAAAATCTTGGAGGAGATGGTAGGACCTTGATATTTTCATGGGAGAAATGTTGGCAGGTATGGAATAGGACACCCATATTTACATGGGATAAATGTTGGTGGGTATGGAATAGGACGTCCATATTTACGTTGAAGAAATGTTGGCAGGTATGGAATAGGACGTCCATATTTACATGAGAGAAACGTCGGAAGGGATGATGTCAGTATTTACATGGGATAAATGTTGGCAGGTATGGAATAGGATGTCCATTATTTCATGGGATAAATGTCAGAGGGGACGGTAGGAAGTCCGTATTTTCATGGGAGAAATGTTGGCTGGTATGGAATAGGACAGGGCTCGGCCAATTTTTCTAGCAGCGGGCTGGCCCACTGTCCCTCAGACCTTGTGGCGGGCTGGAGAAGCGGTACCGGGGAGAGGGAGCTGGAAGAAGAGGCAAGGGGGTCCAATAGTCCTCCACCCCACTCCCTGGCCCATGGCCCCAGCCACTGCGTTTACCTTCCCAGGGGCCGCCGCCGCCGCCACTGCTTCTCGTGAGTAGGCGGAGCGAGCTCGCCCGCTGCGCTCTCTGGCCCATCATAAAGTTACCAGGTTCCTCCCCACAGATCCAGGGACGCTTTTCAATCTCAATGGATTTTGCCCGGGGGCTGATTTGCAAATCCGGGGGCTGTCCCCGGGAAACGGGGGCGTCTGGCAACCTTACCATAGGAGCAGCAGGGCGGTGGCAGGAGGAAGAGGCCAAGTGGTGGCGGCTCGGCCAATCAAACGCCGCGGCTGGTTCACAGCCGGGGCATCCCTGCCAATCAAGCGCCACCGAGGCAAACCAGGCGTTGGAGTGGCTGAGCCGTCGCTGCTCGGCCTCTTGGTCCCATCATTGTTGCCAATAATCTCGGCTTCTGGCTTCTGGATTGAGGACCCAGCTGGGCCTGATCCGGGCCGGGAGGCCTTGGTTTGCTGACCCCCCAGAATGGGGTCCCTATTTCCATCCTGGGCTCCGCCCAACAACGGAGGACCCCTCCCCCCGCCTCGTTGTTTCCAAGGAAGCCACGGACGGAAAGCACAGGCACAGGAGGTGAGGAGAGACACGGTGCCGGGCGAGGCGATGGCCCTTGCCTGAACTCGACAGGAAGTGCGGCGTGGGGGAGAAGGCAGGAAGTTCCTCCTTGTGGAGCCATACAATGACCACAGGTAGAGGGATGGAGACGGTGGGACGGACGAGAGAAAGGCGGCACGGCGTACCAGTTTTCTGCTGGGAACCAGTACGGGGAGGACCGGTTCCCAAGGGAACGGAATCAAAAGAAGGGGAAATAAATAAAGAAAAATCGGGGGGGGGGGGGGTTTGCGTCGAAACAGAAAGGAAAATGAACCACGGACGGGAGAAGCCGCTGCCAGGAAGAAGATCTTTTGGACAGACAGTGGAGACGGACCTGCGGACGGATGAGCAGCCATGGCAGCTATGGGATGGGTTGATGGGATGGCAGGAGAGAGAGAGAGAGAGAGAGAGAGAGAGAGAGAGAGAGAGAAGGAGGGCATAACCGTGTTGTCTTCTTCTTACCGTGTCTTTGGAGGACCTACGTCTCTTGAAGCTGGAGGCCAGGGTGGAGGTGATGGACCTAAAAGTGGCTTTCTTTTTAGGGTCTGGCTCTGCTCTAGCACTTTTTCTATCCTAAAACGAACACGTATATAAGTGATTAGATCTCTTGGCCGGCAGCTTGGGCCTCTACATCTGCGCCTCGCGTTCCTGGGCCGGCTTCCTGGCCTGGTCCTCTCCTGCCCTACGGGGCGGCCGAGCGCCGACCCTCCGAGCGACCCGGTTGGGCCGGGGCGGTCCTGGGAGCCATCCCAGACTCTGAGCGGATCCACGGGGAGAACGTCGGAGGGTGTGGCGGGACGTACCCAGTTTCTGCGGGGCGGGGAGGGAGAGGACACCCCTCTTTTCACGGAAGAGGGTGGAAGTGGACATTCATCTCCCTTCCCCCCCCCCCGGAGAAATGTCAGAGTACGTACAGTTGCCCTCCAAACCATCCCATCCCTGCGGCAAAGTGGGCAGATTCCCGCCGAGAGGGCAACTTGGGGGGCTTCTCTGGTCTCTGCGTTTCGGATTGGAAGCACTCCAAACATCGGTCAGAGGGGATGGTAGGAAGTCCCTATTTTCGGGGAACGTCAGAGGGGATGGAAGGACGTCCATAATTTCATGGGAGGAATGTCAGAAGAATTGGAAGGATGTCAATAATTTCATGGGAGGAACATCAGAAGAGTTGGAAGGACATCCATAATTTCATGGGAGAAACGTCAGAAGGGATGGGAGGACGTCCATCATTTCATGGCAGGAACGTCAGGACGTCCATCATTTCATGGGAGGAACGTCAGAAGGGATGGGAGGACATCCATAATTTCATGGGAGAAACGTCAGAACGTTCATAATTTCATGGGAGGAAAGTCAGGACGTCCATAATTTCATAGGAGGAACGTCAGGACGTCCATAATTTCATGGGAGGAATGTCAGAAGGGATGGAAGGACGTCCATCTTTTCATGGGAGGAACCTCAGGACGTCCATAATTTCATGGGAGGAATGTCAAAAGGGATGGAAGGATGTCCATAATTTCATGGGAGGAACATCAGAAGCGGATGGAAAGACGTCCATAATTTCATGGGAGGAACGTCAGGAGGGATGGAAGGATGCCCATCTTTTAATGGGAGGAATGTCAGGATGTCCATAGTTTCATGGGAGGAACATCAGAAGGGATGGAAGGACATCCATAATTTCATGGCAGGAACGTCAGGACGTCCATAATTTCATGGGAGGAACATCAGAAGGGATGGGAGGACATCCATAATTTCTTGGGAGAAACGTCAGAACGTTCATAATTTCATGGGAGGAAAGTCAGGACGTCCATAATTTCATGGGAGGAAAGTCAGGACGTCCATAATTTCATGGGAGAAACGTCAGAACGTTCATAATTTCATGGGAGAAACGTCAGAAGGGATGGGAGGACGTCCATCATTTCATGGCAGGAACGTCAGGACGTCCATCATTTCATGGGAGGAACATCAGAAGGGATGGGAGGACATCCATAATTTCATGGGAGAAACGTCAGAACGTTCATAATTTCATGGGAGGAAAGTCAGGACGTCCATAATTTCATAGGAGGAACGTCAGGACGTCCATAATTTCATGGGAGGAATGTCAGAAGGGATGGAAGGACGTCCATCTTTTCATGGGAGGAACCTCAGGACGTCCATAATTTCATGGGAGGAATGTCAAAAGGGATGGAAGGATGTCCATAATTTCATGGAAGGAACATCAGAAGCGGATGGAAAGACGTCCATAATTTCATGGGAGGAACGTCAGGAGGGATGGAAGGACGCCCATCTTTTAATGGGAGGAATGTCAGGATGTCCATAGTTTCATGGGAGGAACATCAGAAGGGATGGAAGGACATCCATAATTTCATGGCAGGAACGTCAGGATGTCCATAATTTCATGGGAGGAACGTCAGAAGGGATGGGAGGACATCCATAATTTCTTGGGAGAAACGTCAGAACGTTCATAATTTCATGGGAGGAAAGTCAGGACGTCCATAATTTCATGGGAGGAAAGTCAGGACGTCCATAATTTCATGGGAGAAACGTCAGAACGTTCATAATTTCATGGGAGGAAAGTCAGGACGTCCATAATTTCATAGGAGGAACGTCAGGACGTCCATAATTTCATGGGAGGAATGTCAGAAGGGATGGAAGGACGTCCATCTTTTCATGGGAGGAACCTCAGGACGTCCATAATTTCATGGGAGGAATGTCAAAAGGGATGGAAGGATGTCCATAATTTCATGGAAGGAACATCAGAAGCGGATGGAAAGACGTCCATATTTTCATGGGAGGAACGCCAGGAGGGATGGAAGGACGTCCATATTTTCATGGGAGGAACGTCAACGGGGGTGCTAGGATCTCCTCCCGTCCCTTTGTTGGGACGGCCTCCTTCAGGATCGTTCCGACGGCAACTGGACGTATGTGGGGAGGACCCTTTCTGGGACCTTTCACGACAGCCTTTCTCCACCTTGGGTCCCCAGATGTTTTGGGCCTGGAACTCCCATCATGCCTAGGTAGCAGGGATGATGGGAGCCGTAGGCCAACAACATCTGGGGGACCCAAGGTGGGGAAAGAGCAACGTTGGGCAGCTCTCGGGAGCTTGGGGAGGAGGTGGGCCGGGGGTGGGGGTGGGGGTCCCTTCTGGTCGCTCGCGCCCCCTTCCTCCGAGCTTCTACAGAGAGAGAGAGAGAGAGAGAGAGAGGCACTTTTCACCTACCACTAAATAAAAAGGATCAGGCCCTTTTCTCAAGGTGAATCCTACGGCCAGGAGAGAGAGAGAAGACTGTATTGGAAGAGAAGGGAGGTCATTGTATGTTAAAGGGGGGAGAAAATTGGGGGGGGGGGAGAAAAAGAACCAGAATTTAAAGAAAAGAAAGGAAAACCAGAATTAAGGAAAAATTAAGAAGGATATAGGATAAATTTTAGAAGGATATATAGTTACCGGATTTCCCGCCCCACCCCTGAAATCCGGAATCAGTGGGTTTTCTATGGGGACGTTTGGTAACCTTAGAGGGTCTCCCGAAATGGGCGGGGCTGCTTTCCGGAGCGAAGGGGGGGACCCCAAGCGGAAATCAAAGAGTGGGGGGGGGGTTCAATGGAGGAGGGGAGAAGCAAAGCTGGGGCAGGGTTTGGGGTGTTGGGGGAGCGGATGGTGAACGAGGAGGGGGGGAAGGGGAGGGAATTGAGGGGAGCGAGGCAACCAGACCTGGTTTTGGGTTTTTTGGGGGGTGCGGCCCCCCGATCTGAATCCTTGGGGAACCCCGTTTCTGAAAACCCCCCTCTGAACCCCTTTGGATTTGGGGGATTTTGGGGGCTGGGGAGAGAGACCAGGTCCGGCTCCTCTAGGTCCGGGGGGGAACCCTGTTTTTGAAACCCTCCCCCCTCCGAACCCCTTTTGGATTTGGTTTTTTGGGGGTGGGGTGGGGAGAGAGACCAGGTCTGGCTCCTCCAGGGCTGGGTTGGGTGGGGGTGGGGGTCCGAGTGGAAATGGATCCACTTCCTCCTTCCGCCCCCGTTTTTCCCTTTTCCCTGCCCCGGCGCATGCACAGGGGGAAAAAAGCCAGCGATAGGATGGAATGAATGATGATCTATATCTAAATATATATAGAGAGAGAGACAGAGAGATGCCTGCATATATATATTTACATATATTGATCGAGAGATCTCGGGGTGTGGCTTCCCACGGCGCTGCGCCGGAAAGAGCCGTGGCGGAAGGGTGACCAAAACCAAATAATAATAATAATAATAATAATAATAATAATAATAATAATTTATTATTCCTACCCCGTCCATTATTTCAATTGATAATTTGAAAAGAAACACCCCTCTTATATCTATATCTATATCTAAATATATATAGACGGGTAGATACCCGCATATATATATATACACACATATATATATATTTACATATATTGATCGGCTTCCCACGGCGTTGCGCCGGAAACAGCCATGGCGGTGACCCAAACCAAATAATAATAATAATAATAATAATAATTTATTATTTATACCCCGCCCATGATTTCAAATAATAATTTGTAAAGAAAACCCATTTTTATAATATATATACACATATACAAATATATATATATTACATATAAATAGATATATAAAATTTATAGATATATAAAATAAATAGATATATATATAAATTTATACATATATATATATATATACATATATACATACATATATATATATATACACACACATATATACATATATACATATATATATATAATTTTGTCATTTTTTTATTTTTTTATTTTTTATTTTTTATTTTTTTGATTTTTATTTTTTATTTTTTATTTTTGTATTTATTGAACAAAGAAATCTTTCCACTTGCCTACCTTCTAGCATTGTACTAGTGGTCGGAGGGTTCGTCCTGCGGAAAAGTCTTACATTGTCAAACGGATCTCCGGAGCGTCAGCTTTCTCGTCGGCCGTGGGGTGGGGGGACATGCTCGGCCGACGGCCACCCCCCAAAAAAATCCTGTGGGGGCCCCCGATCTCGGCCCGCCCCTCCCCCCAAACCCCGGAACGGACCCGCCTTCACCCCTGGGGGAGGGTTCCTCCTCTCTAGAAAGTTGGCAAGTGAAAAATGGCAGTGACTATTGTGCTCGGGATCGCCTGCAAAATTCGAGCCTGCCTTGCTTGGGGGGCGGGAGGGGGGCGGGGCGAAGGGATGGAAGACCCCGATTGACAGGACGCCTCTATTTCCATTGTAGGGGATTTAATAGTACGCCCCTATTTCCATTGTAGGGGATTGAATGGGACTTCCCTATTTCCATTGTAGGGGATGCAGAAAAGGCATTTGACAACGTCTCCTGGTATTTTATGAAAAAACAATGGAACCCCTATTTTCATTGTAGGGTATTGAATCGGACGCCCCTATTCCCATTGTAGGGGATTCAAAGGAATGCCCCTATTTCCATTGTAGGGGATTGAACGGGACGTCCCTATTCCCATTGTAGGGGATTCAAAGGAACGCCCCTATTTCCATTGTAGGGGATTGAACGGGACTCCCCTATTTCCATTGTAGGGGATTTAATATGGCGCCCCTATTTCCATTGTAGGGGATCGAATTGGACATCCGTATTTCCATTATAGGGGGTTCAAAGGAACGCCCCTATTTCCATTGTAGGGGATTTAATAGGACGCCCCTATTTCCATTGTAGGGGATTGAATGGGACTTCCCTATTTCCATTGTAGGGGATGCAGAAAAGGCATTTGACAACGTCTCCTGGTATTTTATGAAAAAACAATGGAACCCCTATTTTCATTGTAGGGTATTGAATCGGACGCCCCTATTTCCATTGTAGGGGATTCAAAGGAATGCCCCTATTTCCATTGTAGGGGATTGAACGGGACGTCCCTATTCCCATTGTAGGGGATTGAACGGGACTCCCCTATTTCCATTGTAGGGGATTTAATAGGACGCCCCTATTTCCATTGTAGGGGATTGAATGGGACTTCCCTATTTCCATTGTAGGGGATGCAGAAAAGGCATTTGACAACGTCTCCTGGTATTTTATGAAAAAACAATGGAACCCCTATTTTCATTGTAGGGTATTGAATCGGACGCCCCTATTTCCATTGTAGGGGATTCAAAGGAATGCCCCTATTTCCATTGTAGGGGATTGAACGGGACGTCCCTATTCCCATTGTAGGGGATTGAACGGGACTCCCCTATTTCCATTGTAGGGGATTTAATAGGACGCCCCTATTTCCATTGTAGGGGATTGAATGGGACTTCCCTATTTCCATTGTAGGGGATGCAAAAAAGGCATTTGACAACGTCTCCTGGTATTTTATGAAAAAACAATGGAACCCCTATTTTCATTGTAGGGTATTGAATCGGACGTCCCTATTTCCATTGTAGGGGATTGAACGGGACGTCCCTATTCCCATTGTAGGGGATTCAAAGGAACGCCCCTATTTCCATTGTAGGGGATTGAATGGGACTCCCCTATTTCCATTGTAGGGGATTTAATATGGCGCCCCTATTTCCATCGTAGGGGATCGAATTGGACATCCGTATTTCCATTATAGGGGGTTCAAAGGAACGCCCCTATTTCCATTGTAGGGAATTTAATAGAACGCCCCTATTTCCTTTGTATGGGATTGAATCAGACCCCCCTAATTCCATTGCAGGGGGTTCAATGGGACGTCCCTGTTTCCATTGGGGCATTTGCCCCCTATTTAGGAGGGAGGGGGCGCTCAAAGTCCTTGCCAGGATGAGTGGGGCGGGACCCCCAAGGGTCATCCAGACCACCCCTCCGCCGGGCCAAGAGCCCCTCCCGGAAGGCCACGGAAAGGGTTCCCCCCCTGCTCTACTCCCCTTCGGCACGGTAGTCACTGGTGGGGTGAAGTGATGGGAAACAGAAAAGAACACCAGAAAAGAAAGTAAATTAAAAGACATCCACCTGTTTTGGGGTTTTTTTTATGGTTTTGTTGGTTATATTGTCCCCCGCACCCCGGAGGTCTTTGCTCCCCAAAAACGGCCTGTCCTACCTGCAGGTTTTTCCTCCAAACGTTGACGGCCGCGAACGCCAGCTGCATCTGCTTCCGACGGGCGTCTTTGTGCCTCTTGTAGGCGATCTCGATGAAGATCAGGAAGATGCCAGCCACGATTCCTCCGGCCACCAGCATGAAGACACCTGGGAGGGATCCGGAACGAAAGGTAGGAGTGGCCGGAGAGCCGAGGTCGAAAGAAACACACACACACACACACGCCATCGGGGGTCATCCAGTAATCGTGGTGGGAATCGTAACGATAGTAATAACGATGGTGATAAAGGTAAAGGGACCCCTGACCGTTAGGTCCAGTCACGGACGACTCGGGTTGCAGTGCTCATCTCGCTTTACTGGCCGAGGGAGCTGGCGTACAGATTCTGGGTCATGTGGCCAGCATGACAAAGCCGCTTCTGGCGAACCAGAGCAGCGCACAGAAACGCCATTGACCTTCCCGCCGGAGCGGGACCTATTGATCTACTTGCACTTTTTGACATGCTTTTGAACCACTAGGTCGGCAGGAGCTGGGACCCAGCAATGGGTGATAAATGATACGAATAGTACAGTGGAACCCCGGGTTACGCACACAATCCGTTCCAGGTCGCGGTGCGTAACACGGGCGCACGTAACATGAACGCACGGGGGAACCCCGGAAGTTCGCGATTTTTTGCTCTTCTGTGCATGCGCAAAGTGCGCAGAACACTTCTGCGCACCCGTGCGTCGCGCATGCTCCGTGGAGGACTTCCGAGTCGCGGAGGTGCATATCCCGAACGTACGCAACACAGAGCGTACGCAACATGAGGTATGGCTGTAATAACAAATGACAATCGTAATAGGAAGAATAGGAATAGCAAGAATAGGAATAGGAATAGTAAGTAATCTTACAAATGGCAGTAGTAATAATAGCGATAGCAATACTATCAAATGGTGGTGGTGGTGGTAGTAGTTGTTAGAAATGGTAATAGTAACAATAACAATAACATATATAACAAACAAAAACAAACAAGAAGAATAAGTAATAGTAATAGTAAAAATGATTATAGTATAGTAATTATTATAGTAATACTTACAAATAGTAGTAATAGCAATAGTAACACTTACAAGTAGTGGTGGTGGTGGTAGTAGTAGTTACAAATAACAATAGTAATAATAACAGTAATATATATATATACTAGTGGACGTTCAGCCCGTTAAATTAACGGGCGCTAGAAGATATGTGGAACCTCTACTCCTTTTCTACCTCTGTCCCCTCTACCCTTTTCCTACCTCTATCCTCCCTTATAGCCCTTTCCCTACCCAGAACCCATCACTATTTACCTCTGAGTGTTCGTGCATGTTGTCCCTCTTCCCTTTTCCTATCTCCCTCTCCCTTGCGACTCCACCCCCTTTCCCACCTCTCTCCCCGCTCCCTCCAATCCCTGCGTCAGTGGAGAGCATGCTCAGTAGCGAATTTCAGTGACACACGGAAAGCTACGGAGGGACACAGGCACTTTATTATATAGGATGGTAAATATATATATTTATATTCTACTAGTGGACGTTCAGCCCGTTAAATAACGGGCGCTAGAACATATGTGGTCCCTCCCTCCCTGCGTCCCTTTCTGTTCTTCCTCCCTCCCTCCCTCCATTTTTCTGTTCTTCCTTCCGTTTCTCCCCCCCTCCCTCCCTCCCTCTGTTGTTCCTTCCTTTCTCTCTCCCTACATTTTTCCATTACTCCTTCCATGTTTCCTTCCTTCCTTTCTCCCTCCCTCCCTCCCTTTCTCTATTCTCCCTCCCTCCCTTTTTCCTCCCTCCCTCCCTCCCTCCCTCCCTCCCTCTATACTTCCTTCCCTGTTTCTTTTCTTCTTTCCTTCCTTTTTTCCTCCCTCCCTCCCTCATTCTCTTAATGCTCGGCCTTCAGTTGCCCTCTGGACGCCACGCGCCCGTCCCCAAACTGAGCCCCCCCCAGCGCAAAAGAAAAGGCTGGAGGGCTGCTGCCCGGGCGCGTCTCCATGGTAACAGGAGCGCGAGGGAGACGCTCGCCCGTCGGCGCCCTCGGCTTCCGCGCCCCCTCCCCCTCCCGATCTGCGATTGGCTGGTGGGTGGGGAGGAGGCGGCGCCGGAAGTGCCTGCCGGGGGTTGCTATGGGTGCGGCGGTGGCGGCCGGGGGTCGGTGCCGGTGGTGGTGCTGCGGGAAGGGGCGGTGTCGGGCGGACCCATGCGGGGTCCTTTGCCTGCTGCTTACGTACCTCAGTGCACCACCAGCGGGGCTTTGCCGCCCAGCCTCAGGCTCCCCGCAGGCGGCAGGCTTTTGGCGGGCGCCGCTTTCTCCGGGGTTTCCCCCAGTTCACCTCGTCGCCCGGCGGCTGCTCCACATTGGCGGCTCCCGAGGGAGCCGGGGAGGCAGGTGGCGCTGCTGCCGGCCCTTTGGTGGCGGCGTCCGAAGAAGGCGAGGCACAACCCCCTCCCCAGCTCCTCAAGCGCGCCTCTTACCCCCCCTCCTGGCCCCGCCGCCACGGCCTGAGGCAAAGCAGCCGCTGCCGCCGCATCAGCAGCAGCAGAGAAGGCGCTGAACCCCCCATCGCCTCGCCTGGCTGGGAGGCGCTCCGAGCAGGAGGCCCCGGAGCGAAGCAGCAGGCCTTCTCGAGCCCAGGAGCAGCGCCGGCGGGAGGCGGGGGAAGAGGCAGGCGTCGCCGTCGCCCTCCTTCCCTCTCTCTCCCTCCATCCATCCACCCCTCCTCTGCCCAGCCGTCCCTCGCTCAGCACAGGCAAGATGGCGGCCGCCCTGCCGCCCTAAGTCTCTGCGTCGTCCAATCCGTGCGTCCGTGGGGGACATGCGCAGTACCCACATTCCCACTGACACACAGAACGTACGCACGGACACAGGCACTTTGTTATAGAGGATATATTACAATATTATATCTATATAATCAAGAGTGGCTGAGGAAACCTAGCCAGATTGGTGGGGTATAAATGAAATAAGAAAAAGAATAGTAAGAATTGTTGTTGTTGTTTAGTCGTTCAGTCACGTCCGACTCTTCGTGACCCCATGGACCAGAGCACACCAGGCCCTCCTGTCTTCCCCTGCCTCCCACAGTTTGGTCAGACTCATGTTGGTAGCTTCGAGAACACTGTCCAACCATCTTGTCCTCTGTTGTCCCCTTCTCCTTGTGCCCTCCATCTTTCCCAACACCAGGGTCTTTTCCAGGGAGTCTTCTCTTCTCCTGAGGTGGCCAAAGTCTCAGAGCCTCAGCTTCAGGATCTGTCCTTCCAGTGAGCAATCAGGGCTGATTTCCTTCAGAATGGATCGCTTTGATCTTCTCACGGTCCATGGGACTCTCAAGAGTCTCCTCCAGCACCAGAATTCAAAAGCATTAATTATTCGGCGATCAGCCTTCTTGATGGTCCAGCTCTCACTTCCATCCATTACTACTGGGAAAACGATCACTTTAACTATATGGACCTTTGTCGGCAAGGTGATGTCTCTGCTTTTTAAGATGCTGTCTAGGTTTGTCATTGCTTTTCTCCCAAGATGCAGGCGTCTTTTAATTTCGTGACTGCTGTTACCATGATCTGCAGTGATCATGGAACCCAAGAAAGTCAAATCTCTCCCTGCCTCCATTCCTTCCCCTTCTATTTGCCAGAAGGTGATGGGACCAGTGGCCATGATCTTCATTTTTTTGATACCATATTTTGCGCTCTCCTCTTTCACCCTCATTAAAAGGTTCTTTAATTCCTCCTCACTTTCTGCCATCAAGGTTGTGTCAGAATAGTAAGAATAATACTACTAATAATAACAATAGTAAGAATAATAACTAAGAAGAAGAATAGAATAATAGTAAGCATAGTAATAGAGAGATATAGATATAGATATAGATAATAAACAGTGGCTGAGGAAGCCCAGCCAGATGGGAGGGGTATAAGTAAATTAATAATAATAAATAGTAAGAAAAGTAATAAAAAATAGTAATAATAACAATAGTAAGAATAATAGTAAGAACTAGCTGACCCGGCCACGCCTTGCTGTGGCTGATTTGGTGAAATGCAAAAGTAAGATACAGTATGAAAGAGAAAGCATATGTTTACTTACAGCTTATCTCGTTGAAGTTCAGTCTATGTGTTCTCCGTTTGCCCCTCCCGTTTTTGTCTTCGTTTCTACAACTGTTTATTCCTACTACTAGTGAATTGAAGCCCGTTGAGAAAACGGGCGCTAGCCCGGCCGCGGTGGGATCGGCGCCTCAAGCCGGTTGAGGCAAGCGTCGGAGGAAGGGGCGCTACGCGCCCCTTCCCCCGCGGGGGAGGCTGCTGAGCAGCAGCTGCAGAGGGAGGCTGGTGTGCGAGCCTCCAGCAGAGCCGGCGGTGGGATCGGCGGGAGCCCCCAGGAGAGCCGGCAGCCGCGGTGGGATCGGCGCCTCAAGCCGGTCGAGGCAAGCGTCGGAGGAAGGGGCGCTGCGCGCCCCTTTCCCCGCGGTTTAGAAGCACACCCGCAGTAAAGGCGGTTGCCGAGGCTGCTGTGGGAGCCTCCAGGCAAGCGTCGGCAGGAGCAGCGCTTCGCGCTGCCTCTGCCGCGCTGTAGAAGCAGACCCGCTTTGCCGAGGCTGGTCTGCGAGCCTCCAGGCAAGGGGAATCAGTAAAGGCGGCGTTAGATGGTGGCGGCAGAGCAAAAGGCGCACGACGGCAAGGTAGACAGTAGCGAGCTACTGTCAGCCAAAACGGTCGCGAGCAGAATGGCCGTTAAACCCACGCAGCATTCGAAAGGGCTCGGAGCTGCGGGGGTGGGCAGGAAGAGGCGGCAGCGCAATCGCCTATTGGTCTCCTTTGCTGTCTATTGCTGTCCACGCTCCAATCCCTGCATCCCCGTGTGACATGCGCACAACGCACTTCCGTGACACACGGAAAGTGAGGGACACAGGCTCTTTATTATATAGGATTTTAGTCTATGAGGTTCTTTGTCCCACTAGTGTTTGTGGGTGGTCTGTCTGTCGATTGGATGGTGGTAGTGACATCGGGAAAGGAGGAGGAGGGGTCAGAAAGAGGTGTGTTGTGTTGTGCTGTTTAACATCCACTGGAGGGCGCTATTTTTTTTTGCAGAAAATCACATTTTTACCTGGGAAAGGTGTGGTATTTATGCAATGTAAGTACATATGATCACTCCCATATGGGCATGGAACGTTGTGTCCAAATATGAACAGAATCGATCAAGGGGTTACGGAGAAAGGCCATTGTTAACAAACATCCAACTGGAACGGTTTTATATATATAGATAATAATAAAGATATAGGAATAGATTTGGTATAGGTATAGAGATAGATGATCAAGAGTGGCTGAGGAAACCCAGCCAGATGGGTGGGGTATAGCAGCAGCATTCGACGTCGTCATCATCATCATCAGTGCTTTTTTTGTGGAGGGATGCATACCCGGGCCTAAACATTTTGTGAATCTAAGTTTGGTACTCATCATCATCACCCATCACCCGTCACCATCATCTCAATAGTCTTAAAAGCCGGCCTAAGCACTGGACACTCGAGCCAAGACCTTTGCCTTGCTGGGGGTTGGACTGGATGACCCCCGGGGGCGGTGGTGTCTCCATCGCCCCTTCTTCTCCGATCCCTGTGGGAAGGGAGCTCCGGGACGGGGACGACCAGGAACCCACCTGCCATGTTCTCAAAGGTGAGGGTGGCCGGGGCGTTGCTTCGCGAGTCGCACTCCTGGTACCTCACCCAGGTCTTGTCCAGCTCTTCCATGAAGCCATTTTCGTGGAGGCTGTGGGCGGGAGGAGAGAGCTGGAGCAGGGGGGTCCCACCATCTTGAAGGCCAGGGGAAGCCCTGCCCTGCCACCCTCAAATCTCTTACGGGTGACCTAAGGGAGTCCCGGAAAAGGCCACTTCCTGCTTCCTGGACAACTTCCAGGAGCACCAATCGGGAACTTGACCCAGAAGGCTCGTCGGCCATCTTTGACAGATCTAGAGGAGGTCAGGCCCAACCGGACTCCCTCTTTTATCCTTCCGGATTTGATCCCGGAACATCCCAATTCCGGGGGAGGGGAGGCTTCTGGTTTGAACCCTGGACTTCGTGTTTCCCCCCGATTTCCGTCGGAGGGGATGCTCGGACCTTTCTCCCGTGAAAAGAGGGACCTTCCGGGATCAATCGGACGGGATCGGGGATGGGCCCAGCGTTCTCCACCCAATCCTCCCGCCCTCCCCCCCGGAGCACCGGCGTTCCCGCGGGGAGGGGGGTACCGACTTCAGGATGGCCAGCGAGACGTTCTGCTTCCAGGGGCTGTCCTTCCGCATGCCAATGCCGAATCCCGACCGGAAAAAGAGTTCTCCGGTGGTCACCAGGTCACACTTCTGGGAAGCTTCGAACTCCAGCACAGCCGAGTCCCAGATGAAGGCGTGGAGCTTGCTGGGGTGGGGGGTGGGAGGAGACACAATCGGGAAGGGTCAACGGGGAAAGGGGTCTCCCGGCAAATTCTAGAATCCTTCCCTTCCCCCTCTTCCAACTGAGAATTCCCCCAATATAAAGTGATCCCAAAAGGACATGGTCAGAAATCCTGGCAAAACCATTCCTTAGAAATTCCCACAAAACTGTTTATTATAAATTTCCCCAAAACCATTTCTTATAAATTCCCACAAAACCATTTATTAGAAATTCCCGCAAAACCATTTATTAGAAATTCCCACAAAACCGTTTATTATAAATTTCCCCAAAACCATTTCTTATAAATTCCCACAAAACGATTCTTAGAAATTCCCACCAAACCATTTCTGATAAATTCCCACAAAGCATTCCTTAGAAATTCCTGCAAAATAATTGATTAGAAATCCCAGCCAAACATTTTATTAGAAATTCCTGCAAAATGTCTTACGTATTTCTACAAAACAATTTATTATAAATTCCCGCAAAACATTTTGTTTAGAAATCTCACCCAAACAATTTCTTAGAAATCCCATAATAATTTATTAGAAATCCTATATAATAATCTCCCTATGTCCCTGCGTCCACCGTCCGTGTGTCAGTGGAATTCGCAACTGGGCATGCGCCCCACTGACACAGGGATTGGAGCAGGGATTGGAGAGGGGGGCGTGTCCGGAAGGCAGCGGCGGCGCACGCGCGTTGTCAGTTGCGCCAGCGCCGCTGTCTCGCACGGACATGGGGAGGATGGCTTCCTGCCGGGGTGCCCCTGTCCGCTGACCCTCCTGCGGAGGGGCGGCGAGCGCTCCCGCCGCCGGCCGCCTCCGGTGTGGCCTGGAAAATGTGGGGGAAGCGGCGCAAAGCACCGCTCCCGCCGCTGGCCGCCGGAGAGAAAGGCTGCGCTCCATCCTCCTCCTCCCCATCTCACAGCCGCACAACCTCCCAAGGGCGAGCGGGGGGCGCCGAGCGCCTCCGCTGCCGCTGCTTCCTCCGCCGCCACGCCTAGCCAAGCCCGAGATTGGCGGTGGCCGAGAAGAGGAGGAGGACTGGCGGCGACGGGCAGCCGCCTACCGTCCTCGGCAAAGCGCGGGGGAAGCGGCGCGAAGCCGCTCCTGCCTGCCGCTCCTGCTGCTGCTGTACCTCTTCGTGGCCAGCGATGCCGACGAGCCGCCTTTGAAAGCGGCCGCGGGGGGAAGCCGGCCAGCGCGCCCCTCCTCCTCCAGGCCCGGCGGGGACTTCACCCCGGGGTGCTTCCAACCCGTCCAGACTGCGGAGAGAGAGGAGGAAGAAGAAGAGGCGGAGGCGGATGAGGCTCACGTGGGGATGCGAGGTGGGGGGGGAAGAGAAGACGTCTGGAATATCACATATAATCTAGCGCAGTGTTTCTCAACCTTTTCTGGGCAACGGCACACTTGTTTTATGAAAAAAATCTCGCGGCACACCACCCACAAAATGGCGGCAGCAACGTCACTATGGTAACGGAAATCACGGAGTTATGCGCCCAAAGCAGCCCCACTGGTATGAAAAGCCCGCCCCTGGGACTGTGAAAGAAAACCCGAAAGGAAAGACTTAGCTGATCCCAGGCAGCGAGTGAGGACGGCGAGTGGAGCCGGGGAGGCTTCTCAGCTGGCTGGCTGGCGGTTGGAGCGCTCGCAGAGCGCTCCTCCTTAGGGTGGCGGCCATTTTGACCGGGTGGCTACCGGCAGCCCTCGCGTCTCCTTCCTCTGACTTCCTATTGGTCCCTGGCAACCAATCAGATTCGGCGGCGAGCTCCCAGCTTGCGCATGCGCGGTAGAGCCTGGCAGCTTCTCCGCGGTGCCTCTTCTCGGCGGTGGCTTTCTGCGCTCCCTTTCCCCCACTGGAGCCGCTGCTACGCGTTTGCGGCGTGGGTCCCTAACGGTTTCCCCGCGGCACACCAGCCGACGTCTCGCGGCACAGTACTGTGCCGCGGAACACCGGTTGAGAAACGCTGGTCTAGCGCCCGTTTTTAACGGGCTAAATTCACTAGTCCCATAATAATTCATTAGAAATCCCAGCCAAATTTCTTCGCATTTGGGTGGGCTTCAAATCAGTGGGTTGTTAATCGGTCCAGATTAATGGAAATGAATGGGCCAAATTAAATAAATAAATGGAATCCCACCATCCAACGCCTCTTCCCCCATTGGTCCAGAATGTCCTCCCAGCCCGCCCGCCCGGAAAAGTCGTAGGGGGTCCAGCTCACTTGTCCCGGACAGCCTGGATGGCTTCCGCCGCGCTTTCGTAGTTGTGCTTCTCCATGTGCCGGTACATGGTGCTGAGCTCCACCTGGCGGCGGAAGTAGATGTCCACTGAGCTCTGCTTGACGGTAGCGTAGATGAATTTGTCAGACGGGTTGCGCAACTAGGAAAGGGGAGGTAGAAGGTCTGTATTCTCATGGGAGAAATGTCGGAGGGGATAGTAGGATGTCCGTATTCTCATGGGATAAATGTTGGAGGGGCTGGTAGGAACATCAGAGGGATGGTAGAAGTCCCTATTTT